>SNQJ01S0064862.1:94306-109453 GCA_010110895.2 Picea sitchensis
AATGTGGAAACATTAAAACAAATGTATAATATGATATAATAATATTAAATATATAATATATTGAAGTGGATCTGGTGGTCCACTTCATGAGAACATCGTGAATACAAAACATAATTTCATATATTCATAATAAATAATCTTGTATTTACTATCCATTTTACATATTTACTTGACATAATATGAAATACAATATGTGTATATAAATACACATGGGGAATGATAAGTCATGTTATTTCCAAAGGTCATGACTTATCATTGAATTATCATTTACATTATAATGCATATTTACATAATAAAAACATATAACATATTATCAAATAATAAGAAATGTAATATAGTAGGCATATTACAAGTCTTCCCCCTTTAAAAATGCTTTGTCCTCAAAGCATGGTTGTAAAAGACTTATCTCTTGATCTGGATTATAATATTGTCTCTTGATTCTTCATTCTCAATTCAATGATCATTGAGGACCTAAGATGATAGAATCGTTTAAGTGTTGAGCAGAACTGTCGAATTGTAAAGGAGTCTACCCACCCTAATTTGATCTTCTATGAAACTATGCATTTATAGGGTACCTGGAAAAAACTTGATGTATTTCGGCTCCCCTGATAGCTTCTACTTTGAGCACCACTTGTATTGGAAGTAATATTCTTCAAAATATCGATCATTTATTTCTGTTGATACATTGATTGGTTGATGTATCAACTTTTATGATTAGGATGTCGATAAGGCATCCCTGCAACTTGATCTTTACTTCTTATACTTGTAGTTTTTTCTTGAATAACTTTTGGAATTGAGTCTTCTTTGTAACCCTGGCTTGTTTGCACTTCGACATTTGAAGAAATATTTACATTAGTTGGATTTGCATCCTTTTGAGTCATTAGGTTGATTGGATCTGTATTAATTCCTTTATCCATAATTGGGATGTTTACATATGAAGAAATCTCTAGTTCCATAGGTTCAATCATTGTCTCTTTATCAAGCAATGATTTTTTGTTGATAAGTTGATCTAACTCATTCGGTAGTGACTTCTTATCACTCTTTAAATTTTTAATTTGTGTGAGTAAACTTCGATTATGAACCCTTAGGCGTAAAATTTCTTCCTCATTATCTGATTTTTCGACTTCGCTTGTAATATCTTGATTCTTTGGATTTTCATCTTTCATATTTTTAATCTATTCATTCAATTTCTAATTAAGGTTCCTTATGGAGGAGCTTTCTTCCTCTTTTTTGGTTAATTTCTTTTCGAGACCTTGATTTTCTTGTTCTGAATTTTTATTCTCTTATTTATTGTCTTTTGGCTTCCTGATTTTTACTTGTAAGTTTTGATTATGATTTTTTAATCGTGATATTTCTTCATCTCACTCTAGTAAGTCTTTGTCCATTTTTTGTTTTTTGGTTTTTAGTTCTTCAATTTGTGTGATGAATTCTCGATTTCACTCTTTGAAGTAAATATTATCTTTCTTTGTTAACCCATTAAAATATTTCTCCATCTCAATTTCCAACTGTAATTTTTTATTCATGTCTTTATAATTTCCTATTTGGCCTTTTAATATTAGTGATTTCATTTGTGAGTTATCTTGGTATTATTCCATAAAAAATGTTTTCCCACAAATTGGACAAAAGCAATTGTGATTTTTAAAAATTGTCATATACTCAAACTTCATTTCATGAAAAGGTTATTTAGTCCAAAATTTAGATTTATATATTGAATTCATTGTTCATGGTTTCCTTTTTTATCGATTATTCAATAAGAAGTCACTACCGAATATTACTTCTTGAATATTACTTCGGTTGAATTTAATAAAAGGCATTAAGCAACTTTAATAATTCCCTTTATCTTTTAAACGTGGGGAATTATAAGTCATGTTCTTTCCAAAGGTCATGACTTATCATTGACTTATCATTTACATCAGGTCAATACTTTTTATACTTTATTATATTATAATATAAATGTGAATATACTTTAATATAATATACTTATTATAGCTTATTATATTATAATATATTATTACTGTGAATTAATTATCATATAAAAACTATATAATACTAAATTAATAAGTATGTTACAACTTTATAACTACTAATTAAATATTATATAATAATTATATAATATTAAAAATTAATAACACATGGTTAAGAACATGTGTTTCCTCTTAATAGGTCACAAGTTCAAATCCAGAGAGGGTATGGTATGTATGCCTCCCTAGACTTTAGCGGTCAAATCGTTGTGTTGAGGAGATCCCTTGTCCCACAAACAAGGGGGTCTCATGCACGAATTTGGTGTATGGCTTGGCTATGACATTAAAATTAGATTATTATTATTATTACTACTACTATATAATAATATAATGAAAACAGTGCATTATTAATATATAATGGAAGTATGCATTATTATTGATATAAAATAATAAATAAATTATTATAGATATCATACAATCAATAATGAAAGTAATAATAATAAAAAATATTCTTTATTGAATATTTCAAAGATATTGAACATATCCCGAGACGATCTCACCAAGATCTTGACTAAGATAAGGTGTACATATGGTTAGATATTGTCAAACAAAAACATGACACATAATCATCCTTGACTTTTATATGTCCAACTCAACCATTATGATTGACTCAATTCTTTGAAATTCTATTGGTTATTGAATTTCCAACTCAACAAGCACATTTTTTCTTATAAGGCCCATTTTTGGAGAAAAAATATTTTAATGTTTGTTGTATGACCAAAAAAGGACATATAATAGCACTTTGATGACACTCCCCGCAAATTTAGTGGGATATTTGTCATCTTAACTATTTCAAGGAAGGAAAAGGAGGTTTTGTTGTCCTACTATAAAATTATTACAACAATAACTTTTTCAGTGTCAAATGTGTAAGGTCTCTCGCGACACCCACTAAGCATGCATGCTCCTTGGGAGAATTTATTGACAAGTTGGGCAGAGAGCATGAGGAGGATGTGAACGGTTTGGAAAGTACTTTCCTTATAGGTGCGAGCAAAATCACCTTGGGTGCACAATGGTGATGTGTGGACCCAAGGGGGAAAGTTCCTCACCTGCCTTGTGACAAATGATGTAGACTTTGGTTGCATTTGGGCAAGGATGGGGAAACTTGGACACATGCCCAAGGAGTGTGTTAGCGCTCTGTAAACTTTGTTCAGCTGAGAAACGAATGACAGAGGCAACCTACAAACCAACTTTGAGACCCAAAACTAGCCTTTTGGACCTAGAGAGGGCTCTCTCTGGAGACTCTGTCTCAGTACAGGATATGGATTTAAGTTGTCGGCTAGATTTAACGCCTTTATACAATAAATTTATGGTTCTATTGGTGAAAGAGAGTAAAATCTTGGGCTATGCAGTCGATTTAAGAAAACGATAGAAAAAAATGACTTGGTGACTGAACTTGAGAGGATAAAGGTTAAGTAAGCAACAGTCTTCAGTTAAAATCGTTGTGTGTGGCGAGGGGAAAAACACATGAATCAACTCAAAGCACCATTGAGGATGAATTCAGAGTTAACTTAGAGGAAACACAGTTTGTCTAAATGGCGTGAATCTAGAGCATTGTGTGGCTAATTCTAGGTTCGAAATTACGTTCTGATTCAGAGAGAAATAGATATGAATAAAAGAATACAAGAAGTGTGTACGCAAAGTAAGGAAACAATACATCGAACTGCTACAATTAGAATATTTTCGTCAAAGCTTTAGGACCTTTGCATTAAATTTCAATCGATCTCAAAGCTACATTCAATAGTCGTTGTCTACACTATTTTTGCCAACTAACCTCGCTTACATTGAAAGGATAAAATATATAGGTGAGGGTGTCACTTGGGTTGCACTGCCCTCTAGCTACTATCCCTAGAAATTAGGAAACTGATTGTTTTCTATTAGATGACCCTTCATATGACACTTTTCCAGAAATAGAAACCAATTGTATTTGGTCGCATCACAACCCCTCGTCTTTGCCATGGCGGTTCGGTTATCAGCAAGTTCTCATCATGGGAGAGTGATGTGTCGATGTCTTACTTTGACAAGGTATCTGAATGATCAAGTGCTCTGTCAGACTCCCGCCATCCACTATAACAGCCTTCATTTCTGTCACGTGATCATTTGTTGGAGTGCATATGTGGTGAGTGACAGTGGACTGTCGCAGTCATTACCAAAATGACAACACCATTTGAAGGGTGATGCCTTCTTAAAAACTGTCAAAATTCGTGCCACGTTTGAGAATACAAGAATGAACTCAGTTAATCATGCTTCTTCTGCACACTGGCGAGAACCACGCGGACTTTCTCCTCGGCCGCTTCACATTCCTAGAAGTGTTTTACATTCCTTTTTTTTGACATCCTCTATGTTTTGTGCAGCTATATGATTGTATCATGTGCTTCCCTGAGTTGTCTCTTGAGCCATGTCACATTTCCTTCACAGCCTTGTGATGCTGACACTTCAAGGGTCTTCACTGCTAACTATTGTCTTAGTTCCCTATTTTGTTGGTAAAGCTCAGCAATAGCAAGTTGCACTTGCTTTAGTTGCTTAGGTGGCTCACAAACCTTTGTGCCTTCAGCATATGTCCTCCTCATTCTGCTCTAGCTTTCTCAATTTGTACCTTCGATAGGTTCCAGCCGAATGGCGCGCATGAGAAATTCTTCAGCAGCCGACTTTGCACGTGGTTCGCTCTGGACTCGGGCTTCCCCAGATTCCTTGTTCTTCCTTGGCCTGCCCCTTCTCCAGGGTATTTTTTGTTGGGGGGACAGGGCTTCTAATGTCCTTCCTTCATGCGCATCATTTCCCGCTCCAGCCTCCGCGCAGTGTGATGTTACCCTTTCCGCGGGTGGAGGGAAATCTCCCTTTGGATACTTGGGGATGCCCACTAGGATAAAAAATGAATCCCATTTGCTTCCCAACCATCTTAACTCCTCAACTACCAGCAATTGAATCAACGAGACATGAGATGTTTTCCTTTTTGACTAATCTACTTCAGCCCGGGCGTTGCCCGCCATCTCTCATAGGTTCTGGTGTAAGAAAAAGGGTAGATTCAATGGTATCCTTCCTGTGAAGTGAATCAACAGTCTAATGTGATGAGAATGTATCATGTCAAACCTCCCCTCATAGGTGAAATATTTCCTAATTACTCCAAGGAGTTTTCGAAAAGGTTCCTGCAAATATCTACTCGGAATGCCTGTCTTGACTTTTCCACCTAAACAATCTCACTTGATGAAATATTCATAGCACCGTGCATCCAAGGTCATGCGTTTAAACCATCTTACAGGGATCTTTGTTGGGGTCAACAGAGTTTCCTCTGTTACCTGGAAAGTGACACCCGCAATCTCCGCGCGGAACCCGTCGAAACTGAGTGTGAATTTCTCAACTAGTATCATATTGAATCCTTGGATTTTCCTGCAAAAAGCCATGTACCCAAATTGTTCAAAGGATGCTCTAACCTCCGTATCTTCGTTTATCAACGTCAAGTTTTGGGGATCGGACCCAGCGCTTCTAGCACTTCGTGCGCCCTTCCTTATATTTTGGGAGGTTGACATGGTGCAACACGTATTTTTCCTATGTGCGGTGGATTTGGCACGGGCCCAAGGTAGCAATATTGATCAACCTGGGCTTGCGAGAAGGACTACAAACAGTGCATGAGCTTGGCTGGTGAACAGAATGCATGCAGAACAACCGGAATTTATAACAGAGCGGGTGGGAGGTGGAATCGTGCCAGGGAACACTGAATTCATGGTGACTGGATGTTTCAAAGTGAACTGAAGATTTATCGTAGCACATATGTGTGGCGAGTACACTTGGGGGTCGGTAAATTAAAGATGATAAGGGTTGCAGAGCATACGTGATACGAGGGTCATGATTTTTCATTCTTTCAGCCTTCATAATGAGTTGATGATGGTCATTTCACTTGCCGACACGACTTATATTTAACAACTTGCCTTGACCCTAAGCACATAAAAAATTCCTTTCTGACAGGACCCAACTCTTTGGGAACAAACTCGTACCATTTACACATGTTTTGACTCTGACATCCCTTCCCGACTCCAAGGGCCAACCAGCCACTTGCTGACTTCAACCCCTTTATTGTTCGGTACCTGACATCACATGATTTGACACACGGGCCATGACTTGACTAAGACCGACTCTTACTAAAATGAAAAATGATGGTGCTAACAGAGTGGACCCGCCTACCCTTGGCATCGTGGGCATGTTGGAGAAGTTGGGTGACCCCATCATCACACCCACGGAGAGTCACATCAGTAGGAACAAGGAAGAACACAAGGAAAGGGGTGTGCGCCCAAGAATGGGGAATGTCGATCTGAAGAGACGCAAAGGTTCATGAATGCACAGGTTCATGGGTGTGTCGGTCCTGTAAGGGGAACGTTGTTTCATTTGGGTGCGCCAATCTAGAAATAGGTGTGACACCCAAAGGACACGACGGTTTGTGAAAGGAGACGATTGGATTCCATATAAGAGCGCAAGGCGAATGAACCAAGAAGATGGAAGCAAGTGAGCAAGGAATAAGACATAGAATTCAATCTGAGGTGGATGCACAGCTGAGGCACACTACAGAATAAGGAAATAAGGTGCAACAAACGATTCTTGGTGTGATGAATCTGTGAAGTCTAAACAGTTTTGTTGTATGGGACAAGTCGTGAAACTATTCCTAACTTTGTAACTAGGATAGTAGTGCCCTCTTTGCATTGGATTGTATTGTATTGAATCTATTTCACAATAATAAACCAAGTTGTGTGATAGGCACCACTGGTGTTGTTGTTAAGACCTAGATAAAGCCCCATTTTTTGTGTAAAACTCATTATTAAACCCTAGATATTGATTGATTACATTTATAGTATTATAATTGTATGTCAGTGAGAACCCTTCATGGTACCTTTTCATTATAATTGTACCCTTTGTATCATATATATATACCAAGGAGACCTAGTCTTAGGATCATATTATCACATCTCATATTGTATTTTGAATTGGATATATTGCAAAAGGAGGTTTTCCCCCCAAAGTAGACTATATTTATTGAATTTTCATCATTTTTAAGGCGTTGGATCCTAACATTTGGCATCAAAACATCGATCCTAGGGTTTTTCTTCTCCAAGAGAATCATCTTAGAATTTTTGCTAAAAAACATTTTGGGTATGTTTCAGACAACAAAACTTGGAGGTTATTTATAAATCATTTCAAGGTATCCATGGTGACAGTTTTAGATTCTGGCTCATTATTCTTTCAGAGATATACGGAAGATAAGGTTTTTGACTAGTCCTATAACTATTCTCAAACATATGTTCCAAGTAAAATAGACATATCTTCTTAAGAGTGGATCCAAATTCAATGAGACCAATTGAATTTGAAATAGGAAATATCATAGTCTTTCTCGTACAATTTTTAGAATCAAGTATTAAATATTGGATACATGGCATTTTGTACAAGTTCTCTCTCTAGGAAAGGCCAAAATTCAGTAGGTTTGGAAAAGTTACCATAACTTTCATTTGCCACACCCAACTGTGGTCAGAGTTGTAGAATTGTAGAGAAGACATATCAGAGTACTACAGGAAAAAAATTTAGACATGAAAGGGCCTAAAGTTTAAAAATACATAAGAAGAAAGGTCAGACAGAAAAACAAACTCCAAATCAGGATCTCAAAGGTATGTAACTAACAATTGGCAAAAACATTTACTGGAAGATATGTTTTTGTTGATTCAAAAATTGTGATAAAAACAAAATAAACGAGATTATTATGTTTATCCCACATGGCTCCAAAAAAGGCTTCAACCACAATTAAACCTCAAGAAACCTCACATTGGATGTCAAAAGAAATTTAAGATAAATTAAAGAACGAAGTTGATGAAACAAATGGCAGTATGTTGAAACAAGTGGATTTATTATATTCTCAAGAAAACCTAAAAAAACAAATGGAAAAGAAGATGCAAGATGTGAAAAGTAAGATGGATGAAAATAAGAAAGAGATGAAATGAAATATGAATGAAATGGAAAATAAGATGGATGAAAATAAAGTACAAATACAAAAATCCATGAAGGAATTGCAAAATTCCTTGTCTTCCATTATCTTTTAGGATCTAGATGAGAGACTCCCTAAAGGAGATATCAAAATGAAAGGAACTCATGAAAATAAGGGTAGTATTTAGGTTGAACAACATGTCGATAATAAGAAATTTTTAAATGGATTTAACTCTAATAGTGGAGTTAATTATGGTGGGGGTCCTAAATTCAACCTTCCCAGGATTGAATTAAAGAAGTTTGATGGAATATAGGTATTTACCTAGGTGAACCAAATAGAGAAATGTTTTGAACTGTATAATATTATGGATGATAAGAAAAGGATTTGCATAGCTACCTTGAACTTTGAGATAAAACCATATCAATGGTATTAATGGGTAGTTAGAAGGAAGTCACCTCTTTATCATTATACTTGGGGTTTATTTACAAGAGACTTAGAATCACAATATGGGAAAGTGTCGGAATAGGACTACTTCATTCAATTGACAAGAATCAAGCACTTAGGTGATATTGAAGATTATAATTCAGAATTTTAAGTCTTGACCACAAGGGTGGATGACATAAGTGATGAAAAATTGTTGGAATCTTACATGGGTGGATTAAAAAAAGACACTAAACCTGAGATTTTTTTAAGACATCCTATAAATATTATGGAAGCTATGCAATTGGCTCATCATATTCAAGCCAAAAATAAGGCTACACACAATACTACCATTGGAGAATACACAGGAAGCAAAGATCATTTTGGGGTTCATAAGATAAGTGTACCTCAACCAACAAGGTTGAAACCTCAACAAATGAATGAAACAAGAGAAAAAAGGACTATGTTTAAATTGTGATAGCAAGTACAGTAAGGGGCATAAATGTCGTGAGAAGAAATTATTCTACATAGACTGTGAAGAGGAAGAAGATCAGGAATTGGAAATACCAAAAGATCCAGATATAAAAGAAACTACTCCAACAATATATAGTCATGCATTGGTCGGCATCATTACTCCACAAACCCTCAAGGTACAAGGCTACATCAAGAAGAAAAAGGTAACAATATGTTGGACATATTGTCATTGATGTGTTGTCATTGATGTCAACAGTTGAAGTCATTTTGATGTGATGATGAGTTGTTATGATGAATTGTCATTGATGACAAACATGGTGTAGAAGACCATTTATTAAAAGTTCAGAAGAAATAGCAATGAACAGATCAGAAGGAAGAACGTTAATCGAATCTTAGAAGAGATGAAGCATAGGAGTCATTCGATAAGGAATCAGACGAGATCGTGACCGTTTATCAAACATGGATAAAAAGACAAGTGATCAAGGAGGAATCTTGTTCGTTCAAGAAGTTTTCAGGACAGTCCAAGACCATCAAATTGAGATGAAGCCAAAAATTTGGGGAAAGAAAATCCCAACCATCAGATCGGGATAAACAATCCTCAATCATTGATCACAGTCGTTGGATTAATCCAAGTGGAAGGATATCATAACCACTTCCATGTTGACCACTTCGATGTTGACCAACACCGGTGAAAATTGGAGCAGCAATTAACTGGACCTCTGAAGCCCCAAAGTCCCGAAGTCATGAACATTCATCAATCGTTGGATCAGAGGAAGAGTAGATAAATCATGTCAATCATTGATCTATTTAGAGAACACCAAGAATGAGATAGACAACTCTGGCACTGACCACTCCGGAGGAATAGGGTTTAGAACATGTAAGTTCACCCGAAGGTAGAAGCCCCGAAGTCACGACAACCGTAGATCTGGAGAAAAACATGGCAACCGTCGGATCACAATGAGATGGTCAACTCTAGCGTTGAGCACTCTGACAGAAAGGAGTTCAGAACAGGTAATATTACCCGAAGGCCAAAGCCCCTAAGTAATGGAAACTGTTGATCTGAATCAGAACATGGGAACCATCATATCAGGAGAAGTTGAACTTTGGTGCTAACCACTTCAGCAGAAAAGGGTTAAGAACATGTAAATTCACCCGAAGGATGAAGTTTCGAAGTCACGAAATAAGACATGTGGTACACATAGTAAGATCCCACGTCATCATAGCCCACGTCGGCAAGGACACGTGGCGCAATAAAATGATGACAAGTGTCAAGGTCTAGTTGGCACTTTAGGTATGTGTAAGTCACAAATATAAGTGACATATGGCAGCCACTCGGCTAGTGCCACATTAGCAGTGATTTCAGCAAGCCACGTCACTCCAGAAGTATGCCCTTCCGAGATATCCAGTTTCTCCTACTAGCAACTACCCGAAGCGCAAAGTTTTGAACTAATGTTGGTCGTTGATCCAGGATCCTCCAGGATGAATCGTGACCTTTAGATCAAGCGCAGTGGAAGGATGGTGTAAGGTGTACTAAACAACTGACAACAAGAAGTGATCATAGTATTATGACTTATTCGGTAGGTAAACACTCTAGAGGGATTGAACTTCTCAGAGTTCGAGTAGCCCGGAGCCCCGAAGTCACGAATAGTCAAATACCCAAAGAGCAGAGCTCCTTTGTGCCTAAGCCCATGTTCCTAGCTCCTAGACTTATGAAAATATATTAAATCAAGGAAGTGGTGGTAAGTACTTCGGTGAAATGCACTCTGGAAGGTTGAATGACTACAAAGGATCGAAACCCCGGAGTCCTGAATTTCTAAAGTAAATAATGGCCATCCACTCAACTGCAAGTTAAGTCATGACCGTTGATTTGTTTGAAACCTCTAGAAAAGCTAGGATCATCCATCTAACAGAAGAACAAATATCGACCATCCAATCTACTTCAGTGAAATGTACTCTGGAAGATTGAAAGATTGCAGAGGTTGGAAGTCGTGAAGGGAGAAGTTCTAAAGTGAACGAGAACCGTCCACTCAACTGCAAATCAAGTCCTAGCTGTCAATTTGTTTGAAACATCTGGACAATCCAGGATCGTCCATCTAACGGAAGAACAAATATCGACCATTCGATCTACTTTGGTGAAATGTACTCCAGAAGGTTGAAATATTGCATAGAATGGAAGTCGCTAAGGATGAAGTTCTAAAGTGAACGAGAACCGTCCACTCAACTAAAAATCAAGTCCTAACCATTGATTTTTTTGAAACCTATGGAGAAGCTAAGAGCGTCCATCTAACAGAAGAACAAATATCGACCATCCGATCTACTTCGGTGAAATGTACTCCAGAAGGTTGAAATATTGAAGAGGTTGGAAGTCACTAAGGACAAAATTCTGAAGTAAACGAGAACTGTCCATCTCATCATGAAATCAAAACATGACCGTTGAACTTGACAAGTGATCAAGAACTTGTTTGGTGTAGCGCACGTTCACCACCTGTGGTCCTATAGAATAAGAGGTTCTGAAGATTATTCTATGCGAAATTCAACACAAAGAATGAGAAGTTTATCTTAGTCGAGAAGGTACATTAAACTAGATAAGATCTGGATTTTGTCCTAATTTATCCAACACTTGCAATGGATTAAATTGATAATCAAAAAGGTTAGATATGATCAACAAAATTGAAGAATGAAATAAAGAGGCATTAAAAATGAAATCGATCCATATCAGTGATTGATTTATGAAAAGGACTCTCACTAAACTAAAAATCCTTCACGATAATAATAAAAGAGATTATTGCTAATTTGAAATGAAGAGGTGTGATGGTCCAAATAAAGGGACACAGTGCTTCATATCTCACGCCAGTTGGAAGATTATATAAACGAGAAAGAATGGTGAGAAGAAAGTGTCTTTGTAGTCCAGATCAGAAGATCAAAATAGAAGCAGAGTCCAAGAAGAAGAACTGATGATTCTTATGAAATGAGGATGGAAGGGAGGAGCATGGAAGGATTAATATCCTTTACTAAAGTGTAAAAACAGGGAATTGGTGCTTCCTAGGGTTGGTGCCCTAAATTTAAGGGAGTTGGTGCTTCCTAGGGTTGGTTCCCTAAAGTTAATGGAGTTGGTGCTTCCTAAGTTTGGTGTCCTAAAGTTAATGGAGTTGGTGCTTTCTAGGATTGGTGCCCTAAAGACAAGGGAGTTGGTGCTTCGTAGGGTTGGTTCCCTAAAGACAAGGGAGTTGGTGCTTCCTAGGTTTCATGCCCTGAAGAAGGGGATTTATGTATCCTATAGTTGGTGTTGTAAAAAGGATTGGTTTCCTTCACTATTTCTTTATAAAACCTTATAATTTATTTTATGTNTTCCAACAATTGGTATCAAAGTGAGTGCCTTCAACACAGTCTAACAACTAGAAGGTAGATCCTAAAGATGGATCAGCAAGAATGTCTAACAACAAGGCACCATTGTTCAATGGAGGTGGCTATGCTCTATGGAAAATAAGAATGAAAAACTTCATGTTTTCTCTTGGTTTTGATATCTGGAAATATGTTGTAGATGGTTACATTGCACCAACTACTCCACCCAAAGATGATGTAGGAAAGAAAATCTACAATAACAACTCAAGAGAAGTTAATGCAATTCTAGGAGGGTTGACAAATTCTAAATGTGTGAAGGTTATGCATTGTAAGTCAGGTAAAGAAATTTGGGAAAAATTGGAGGTTGTATATGAAGGAGATAGCAAAGTCAGGGAAGCCAAACTACAGACCTATAGAACTCAGTTTGAAAATCTAAAAATGAAAGAAGAAGAGAACATTGTTGAATACTTTCATAGGGTAGATGAAGTGGTTAATTCAATTAGAGCAACAGGAGAAGAACTTACAGATAAACCTATTGTGCAAAATATATTAAGGTCATTACCTATTAGATATGATGCCAATATTTCTATAATTGAAGATAGTCCATAACTTGGCACACTCACAGTTGATCAACTTCATGGAATTTTTACATCATATGAGATGAGAACAGGGACCGATAAACCATCAAAAGAATAAACAGCCTTTAAGGTATCTAAAGCAAAGAATAAACAGGAACATATGTCTCATGAAGATCATTGAGACATATCAGATGTAGAAGAGGCCAACTTTATAAAGAAACTCCAAAAAGGATTTGGAAAATATAAAGGAAAGTTGCCATTCAAATGTTTCAACTATGGAAAAATTGGACACTTTGCTAACAAATGTCCCTATCCCAAGAAGGATGAGAATGATGAAGAAGTTCAAAACCAGAAAAAACAATACAAGAAGAAATTTATAAGAGAAAGAAAAAATTCTACTTTAAAGAAGACATCAGCTCTTCAGACATGAGTGAAGATGAAGATTCAAAACTTAGATTTATGGGAATGAGCACTCAAAATAATGATGTAGATGATGAAGAAAACTCTGAATTTGAAGGAGAATTGAACCTAGAAACATAACTAATTAGTGCCCTAGAGGAACTAAGAAAGTATAAAAAGAAGAACAAGCTACTTAGGGAACAACTTCAATAATTTGAAGAATCACATCAATCAAGAGAACTAGATGCATCAAGAACCATCAAAGAGTCAGAACAGATCATTAGTGATTTGAAGTCCCAGCTCCTGGAAGCTAATAGAATTGAATAATTCATTTTAAAACAACTCAATGATAGAGAAAAAGTATGTAAGAAGCTATAAGTTGAGATTGAGTTGATAAAAGGTGAATCTGAAAAAGAAAAGAAGAGATCAAAAATTGGAAATAGTTCAAAAATATTGGATGAAATTATCAGTAGTCAGAGGTCACCAAACAACAAGAATGGGTTGGGATACACCCGAGAATCAACCTATACATCATCCAAAAATCCAATAAATTATGCAGATGCTCTAAAAGGCTCCTTAAGAAGAGAATATAATAAGGCAAAGATGATTCCATTGAAAATTGTTCCACATAAACAAATATCAACACTCCCTACTAGAATAAAAGATGACAAGAGAAATATAATCACCAGAAGGAATACCCCTAAACATCTATTTATTGTATATCATTACTCTTGCAATAATTTTGGACATAAGGTAGTACACTGCAAAACTTATGGACAATAAAATCATAGAAATATCCAAAGATATGAGAACAATAAGTACAATATAGAGAAGAGAAACTATAATTCATTTTCTCCTTTGCAAAACTTCAATATTGAATGCCAAAAATGCAACAACTATGGCCATAAAGATAGAGAATGTAGATTACCAATGCAATCCTTGAAGATAGGAAACCCTAACAAACAGAATAAGAAGATATGGAAAATAAAATATGAAGTACCAAGAAAGAAAGATGATGAATATACAACATCTGAAATTGATGAAGTTAATAGTAGGAGAATGGTGGGTAAAAATTCTAATAAAGAATATAAAAATCAAAGTCTTGCATATAAAATGAATAAAACTCAAGAAAGGAGAACTCCTAAAGAAAAATCTGACACAATTACAGAACTTGGAAATGTCATGCAAGTAGATTACTCATTACCCAACAAATAGATAATGCAAAAAAAAATTCTCAAAACAAATATGAAGAAGTTTTTGTTACACAAAATATTAATGATGATGATGAATCTTCAATAGTAGACCAACCAGAAGAATTGGGTGATGATGATCTCGAAATTTTTCCAATGCTATTTTAATGATCCACTGAAACTCCTTCTCAAAAATTAAAAACAAAGAAGGGAAGAAGAAATTAGGGAAGACTTAAAATTGTCCATGTTGATACTCGTATGAGTAATGAAGCACATAAAAATGAATAGATAACTAGGATCATCGAAATCATCATGGTTTGATGGTATAACTCTATACAAGTTTTGACATGGTTTGTTGCGGGTCTTCATCTACCCAGGAACAATGCAGGTTATGTATTCTCTCAGTATGTGATATGGTCATGCATTGGTCCCAAAGGGGTTATAAGTGGACAAACCCTAAATGGAACTTAGTATGTGGGCAAGAAATGGAGTGAGTGGAAAAGTATATATACAACTATGCTTGATTCATTTGTGAGAGAATGGGTAAGGAGGATATAGATGTCTAAGAAAACTTTGTGGTCTGGTTTATTTGATGGTATTTCTACAACAGTGAGGTGATGATGTTCTTATGGAAAGGAATGAAGGCCGACATAGTCAATTTTGTGGCTAGATGTCTCGAGTGTCAGCAGGTAAAGGCTGAACATAGACACCCGGCAGGGTTACTACAACCACATGCCATTCCAGAATCGAAATGGGAAGTCATT
>SNQJ01S0064862.1:113248-149995 GCA_010110895.2 Picea sitchensis
AATCATTAAGTTGAGGCAGGTAGAGCATTTAATTGAGTTCATATTTTTGTCAGCAGCATACAGACAAACAAAGATTAATCACAAAGGGAGAAACCCTTTTCGATTGATGTCAAAGGGGGAGAGTAATTTCAGAGGAGAGAAGCATCATCATAGGGGGAGTTTTTGTATGAAGTTGGTGTGTTTCCATCAATGGAAAAGGGGGAGATTGTTGGACATATTGCCATTGATGTGTTGTCATTTATGTCAACAGTCGAAGTCATTTTGATGTGATGATGAGTTATTATGATGAATTGTCATTGATGAAAAACGGGGTGCAGAAGAACATTTATTAAAAGCTCAGAAGAAATAGCGATGAATAGATCAAAAGGAAGAATGTTAATTGAAGCTCATAAGAGATGATGCACAGGAGTTGTTCAATAAGGAACCAGACGAGATTGTGACCGTTTATCAAACACTGATAAAAAGACAAGTGATCCATGATCCAGGAGGAATCATGTTCGTTGATGAAGTTTTTGGAACATTCCAGGACCGTCAGATTGAGATGAAGCCAAAAACTGGGGGAAAGTTAATCCCAACCATCAGATCGAGATACACAATCCTCAACCTTTGATCATAGTCGTTGGATGAATCCAAGTGGAAGGATAGCATAAGAACTTCCATGTTGACCACTTTGGTGCTAACCAACTCCGATGAAAATTGGAGCAGCAATTACCTGGACCTCTAAAGCCCTGAAGTCCTGAAGTCATGAACTTTCGTCAACCATTGGATCAAAGGAAGAGAAGGGAAATCATGTCAACCGTTGATATATTCAGAGTGCACCAAGAATGAGATGGTCAACTTCGACGTTGACCACTATGGTGGAAAAGGGTTTAGAACATGTAAGTTCACCCAAAGGAAGAAGCCCTGAAGTCACAACAATCGTATATCTGGAGAAAATCATGGAAACCATCGGATCACAATGAGACGGTCAACTCCGATGCTGACCACTCCGACGGAAAGGAATTCAGAACAGGTAAGATTACCCGAAGGTTGAAGCCCTGAAGTAACAGAAATCGTTTATCTAAAGAAGAACATGAGAACCATCAGATCAAGAGACGGTCAACTTCAGCACTGACCACTTTGGCGGAAAAGGGTTGAGAACATGTAAATTCACTCGAAGGCCAAAGTTTCAAAGTCACAAAATAAGACATGTGGTACACACAGTAAGATCCCACATCATCATAGCCCACATCAGCAAGGACACGTGGCACAATAAAATGATGACAAGTGTCAAGGTCCAGTTGGCACTTTAGGTATGTGTAAGTCACAAATCTAAGTGACACATGGAAGCCACTCGGCTAGTGCCACATCAGTAGTGATGTCAGCAAGCCACGTCACTCCAGGAGTATGCCCTTCCAGGATATCCACTTTCTCCTACCAGCAACCACCTGAAGCGTCGAAGTGTGAAGCTGTGAACTAACGATGGTCGTTGATCCAAGATCCTCTAGGATGAATCATGACCTTTAGATCAAGCACAGTGGAAGGATAGTGTAAGGTGTATTAAACAACTGACAACAAGCACTCATCATAGTATTATGACTTATTCGGTAGGTAAAAACTCTAGAGGGATTGAACTTCTCAGAGTTCGAGTAGCCCAGAACCTCGGAGTCATGAATAGTTGAATACCTGAAGAGAGGATCTCCTTTGTGCCTAAGCCCGCGGTCCTAGCTCCTGGACTTATGAAAATCTATCAGAGCAGGGAAGTGTTGATAATCACTTCGGCGAAATGCACTATGGAAGGTTGAATGACTACAAAGGCTGGAAACCCTGGAGTCCCAAAGTTTTGAAGTAAATAATGTCCTTCCACTCAACTGCAGATTAATTCATGGTCGTTTATTTGTTTGAAACCTCTAGAAAATCCATGATCCTCCATCTAATGGAAGAATGAATATCGACCATCCAATATACTTCGGCGAAATGTACTCTAGAAGGTTGAAATATTGAAGAGGTTGGAATTCGTGAAGGACGAAGTTCCGAAGTGAACGAGAACCATCCAGCCAACTGTAGATCAAGTCTTGACTGTCGATTTGTTTGAAACCTATGGACAAGCCAGGATCATCCATCAAATGGAAGAATGAATATCGGCCATCCGATCTACTTTGGTGAAATGTACTCTGGAAGGTTAAAAGATTGCAGAGGTTGGAAGTTTTGAAGGATGACGTTCCGAAGTAAATGAGAACCGTCCATCTCATTGTGAAATTAAAACGTGACCATTGATCTTGACAAGTGATCAAACACTCGTTTGGTGTAGCACCTGGTCACCACCTGTGGTCGTACGGAATAATAGGTTCCGAAGAGTATTCTGTGTGAAATTTAACACACAAAATGAGAAGTTTATCTCAGTTGAGAAGGTACATTAAACCAGATAAGATCTAGATTTTGTCCTAATTTATCCAACAGTTGCAATGAATTAAAATGATAATCAGAAAGGTTAGATCTTATCAACAAAATTGAAGAATGAAATAAAGAGGCATTAAAAATGAAATCGCTCCATATCAGTGATTGATTTATGAAAAGGACTCTCACTAAACCATAGTCCAAACAAAGGTGATTGATTTATGAAAGAGATTATTGTTAATTTGAAATGAAGAGGTGTGATGGTCCAAACGAAGGGACATGGTGCTTCATATCTCACACCAGTTGGAAGATTATATAAACGATAAAGAATGGTGGGAGGAAAGTATCTTTGTAGTCCACATTAGAAGATCAAAATAGAAGCAGAGTCCAAGAAGAAGAATTGATGATTCTTATGAAGTGAGGGTGGAAGGTAGGAGCACGGAAGGATTAATATCCTTTACTAAAGTGTAAAAACAGGGAGTTGGTGCTTCCTAGGATTGGTTCCCTAAAGTTAATGGAGTTGGTGCTTCATAGGGTTGGTTCCCTAAAGACAAGGGAGTTGGTGCTTCCTAGGGTTGGTGCCCTAAGACAAGGGAGTTGGTGCCCTGTAGAAGGGGATTTGTGTCTCCTAGAGTTGGTTCTCTAAAAAGGATTGATGTCCTTCATTATTTATTTATAAAACCTTGTAATTTATGTTAATTATATATGTATAATTGATTTTATATATACAAGAACATTTTTGATATGTTGTGGTAAATAATAGAATATCAAAGTACATGCTAATTGTTGAAAAAGGGAAATATTGATTCACCCCCCGATCAATATTTCCAACACAATATTGATTGATTCTGGTAGTACCCATAATTTCATCAATTACAAATTAGCAAAACATCTCAATTTCTTTGTATATCTTGCACCAAAGTTTCAAGTAATGATTACAAATGGAGGTACCATAAATTGTTCATGGAAATGACAAAGTAATAAGCTCAACATGGGGGAGTATTTTATGGATATCCCTATGATTTCCATCCAAATGGGGGGTGCTAATGTTGTATTATGGGTCCAATGGTTACAGTCATAGGGAACATTGACCCTTAATTTTCAAGATATTTTCATGATATTTTCCTCAAATGGAAAGGAAATTGAGCTTAGAGGTATCCAAGGGAAAACCTCTAAAGTGATAATATCTAATAGTGTGACAAAATTACTCAAAAAGGGACACCAGGGTGTAGTTGCACAATTGTTCCCACTTATGTTCAAACATCTATATCATATGTTCCATTAGACCTCCAAATAGTTATCAATAATCATCCCAAGGTATTTGATGAAATTCCTAAGTGTCTTCCACCTGCTTGAGATCATGACCATGTTATTCATTTGAAACCAGGAAGTGTACCACCTAACATTATGCCTTACAGGTATCCATATGCACAAGCATGATCCAAGAAATGCTAGAGTCTACCATCATTCAACCTAGTCAAAGTTCTTTCTCTTCACCAGTGGTGATGGTTCATGGCATATGTGTCGAGATTATAAACAACTCAACAAAGTGACCATCAAAGATAAGTTTCATATTCCTATCATTGATGAATTATTAGATAAAATTGCATGGAGAAAAATTAGTTACTAAGTTGGATCTTCGTTCGAGATATCATCAAATCAGAATGAGGCAGGAAGACATTCGTAAAATATTTTTTAGAACACATGAAGTTCATTATGAGTTTTTTTTTATGCCATTTGGACTTACTAATTCACCTTCAACATTTCAAAGCTTGATGAAATCTATTTTCAATCCCTTCCTTAGAAAAAATTTATTAGTGTCTTCTAATGACATACTAATCTATAGAAAATCTTGGGAAGAGCATGTACAACATTATGACAGAGTATTACAACTATTGGAAGAGTAAAAAATGTATGCAAAGCTTCCAAGTGTGCCTTTAGGGTTCAAGAAGCGGAATATTTGGGTCATATTGTATCTCATGAAGCTGTAAAAGTGGACCCTAACAAAATTAAAGCTATCAGGGAATGGTCGATTCCCAAAACCTTGAAGAAGCTTAGAGTACTATTAGGATTAACAGGTTATTATCACAAGTTTGTCAATAAATATGGTCAAATAGCAGCACCTCTAATAGAATTATTAAAGAAGGCATCATTTTCTTGGATTGAAGAATCAGCCAAATCTTTTGAAAAACTTGAGGCTATGTGTACTACTCCCATCCTGGCCACATCAGAATTTATAAAAACATTTGTTGTGGAGTGTGATGCCTCAATCCATGGAATTGGTGTAGTTTTAATGCAATAAGGAAGGCCCCTTGCCTTTTAAAGTATCCAACTTACAGGGGAAAACTTAGTCAAACCCATTTATGAAAAATAAATGTTCGACATGCTACATGCAATTCATAAATGGCACCCTTACCTAATAGGAAGACACTTCAAAGTAAAAACATATCATGATAGTTTGAAGTATTTATTGGGGAAACGATTATCTTCATAAGAGAAATAAAAATGGGGTACAAAGATGCTAGGTTATAACTTTGAAATTATCTACAAAAAAGGAAAATATAATGTTGTGGCAGATTCTCTTTCAAGGAAAGAAGAAGAAACAGAAGGTTCAATGTGTGTTATTTATATTCCACAATCTAATTGGGTGGAAGAAGCAAGATCAAGAAAATATCATTCAAAAACTACATGAGGACCCTATTTCATTAGACAATTTTGTATGGAATAATGATTTACTATGGTATCATGATCGCCTATAATTATGTAAGAATTCCCAACTCAAACAAAAGGTCCTTCTGAAATTGCACACTTCTCCTATAGGAGAACATTTAGGATTCTTGAAAAATAACACAAGATCAAGAAGTATTTTTTCTGGTAAGGTGTTAAAACCGATGTTCAAAAGTTTGTGTCACAATGTTTATTCTACCAACAGAATATGGGAGAAACATCCAAGACGCCAGGTCTCCTACAACCATTAGTTATACCAAGCCAACATTGGGAACAAGTTTCAATGGATTTTATTACAAGTTTACCCAAATCCGAAGGAAATAATGTCATCATGGTAATGGTGGATCGACTGACAAAGTATTCTCATTTTTTATCTCTTTATCATCCTTTTAAATCAATTACAGTAGTCACAACATTCATGGAAACAATCCAAAAGCTTCATGGAGTCCTCAAGATTATTGTAAGTGATAGAGATCCAGTTTTCACTCAGAATTTTTGGACTCAACTATTTTCGTGTTTGGGTACTCAATTGGCTCACAGCTCATCGTACCACCCTCAATCCAATGGGAAAACTGAGATTGTGACTAAATGTCTAGAGGAAATCTTTGTTGTTTTTCATATGATAAACAGACACAATGAGTCAAATGATTTCCTTTGGCGAAATGGTGGTACAATACATCCTTCCATACTTCATCAAAAATGTCCCCATTTATAGGACTTTATGGATATCATCCTCCATCCATTACATCACCCTTGAAATGGAATACAAAGTTCGAGTAGTGGAGGACCACATAGGGAAACAACAAGAAGTTATCAAACTATTGAAGGACAACTTGGTTATGGCAAAAATAGGATGAAACAACAATCATATCAACATCATAGTGAAAGGGAATTTGAAGTGGGGGATTGGGTATTTCTAACGTTACAACCATATAAACATATGTCCATCAAGAAAAAAAATAAGGACACTAAATTAGCACCCAAATATTATGGCCCCTATAAGGTGTTGCAAAGGATTGGAAGTATGGCTTACAAATTGGAGTTTCCGCCATCTTCACATGTACATCTAGTCTTCCATGATTCTTGCTTAAAGAAGGTAATCGGCAACAAGATCCTAGTCCAAACTATTTTACTGGAGATTAATGAAGAAGGGAAAATCATACTAGAACCAAAAACAATCATTGAAACAAGGATTAAGCAACTGAGAAATCGAGCAATCACGGAGTACCTCTTCAAATGGAAGAACCTACTAGTGGAAGAGGCAACATGGGAAGATGAGTTATTCATGCAGAAACACCCGCAATTACTCAAGTGTTTAGGACAACACTTGTTTGAAGGGGAGGGGCATGTTAAAACCTAGACAAAGCCCCATTTTGTGTCTAAAACCCCTTATTAAGCCCTAGATATTGAATTATTACATTTATAGTATTATAATTGTATGTCATCTAGAACCCTTCATTGTACCCTTTCAGTATATTTGTACCCTTTGTCTCATATATATATACCAAGTAGACCTAGTTTTAGAATCATATTATCACATCTCATATTGTATTTTGAATTGGATATATTGTAAAATGAGGTTTCCCCCTCAAAGTGGACTGTATTCATTGACTTTTTATTATTTTTAAGGCGTTGGATCCTAATAGTCGTCTGCACTATATATGTGTCTATTTTGTTTCACATGTTTTTCCATTGTATTACAAATGAATAAGTGTCAATATTATTAACAATTTGTCTAAGTATACAAGTGATTTGCATAGAGTAAGAGTATGGGTATTCTCTAGGTGAAGAAGCATAGTCCAAATGAAGTATCCTTGGTTGAGCCAAGCTTCCAAGTGAGAATTTCCGCAGTGTCGCATGTCCACGAGATGTCAAGGTTGGACTTGGGCATGACACTTGGGGGTGTGACAGATGGTATCAGAGTAGTTTTTCAAGTCTTGCGAGGAAGAGCATTGCGAAGACACAACACACAGTATGAAAAGGCCTTGCACAGTACGAGAGAGTAGCAAATGTGTGACTTCTTAAATAGAGGCAGATGAAGTCCTACGATAGAAGCAGACCGCAAATGACTCAAGGAAATATGATTCAAATTTCCCACCACAACTTGAGGTAGAGAAGACTTGGTTGGAGCAGTGAACAAAGATCTACATGGAATTGTGATGATGCATCTTGGAACCAAGGGGCACTCCAACATAGTCTACAGAATATTGGTATAATGCAAGTATGTTGTATTGTGATTTTGTTTGTCTTTTCCACTTAATGCTGAAAGAGTGGAAAGGCTTAGTTTGTAGCAAGTTGCAAAGGATTTGTGCCTTGGGTTCCTTGGGTGGAAAACTAGGCAGTCGATACCATCAATTGTGTTTTGTGGATCTGGTTATCAATGGAAGAACAGTGTAAGCCTTGGTGAATTCATAGGCCTCACACAATTTTCTAAAGATGGAAGTTGTGAAGGAAATGAGACTTAGATTTTCTCCATGCAAAGTTGTGGTGAAGGCAGTAAACTCTAAGGAAAAGGAAGAAACTAGAGTTGCCTCCTCGGTTCACATTCGACTTGACAAATGGGAAGGTCAAGCTAATTTCATAGTGATGCCTATAGATGACTTTCAAGTGATTCTTGGGCATGATTTTTTCAGGAGGACGCATTTGTTCCCCATGTCATGGATGGACAAGATTGTTATACTTGGTGAACAAAAGGCTTGGCTTGTGCACACAACCGCAAGGAAGTATGGTGGAAAGATGTAACATGTGTCTGTATTGAGTATAAAGAGAGTAGCAAGATGGTCAGGATCACATATTTACACAGCAGTTGTTAGGGAAGTTCAAGAGGATGGAGTGGGGACACCTATTCCACCTCAGCTTGTTGAATTATTGAGTGACTTTATAGACAGGATGCCATATGTGTTGCCAAAAGTGCCCCTACCAAGATGCATTGTTGATCATCGTATAGAGATAGATCCTAGACT
Source organism: Picea sitchensis (assembly GCA_010110895.2). Taxonomy (NCBI): domain Eukaryota; kingdom Viridiplantae; phylum Streptophyta; class Pinopsida; order Pinales; family Pinaceae; genus Picea; species Picea sitchensis. Next base: position 121,315 of record SNQJ01S0064862.1, read on the forward strand.
ACAACCACCGATAAGAGCTCCTTGTCGATTGTTTGGACCTAAATTGGAAGAGTTGAAGTGGAAATTAACAGAATTGATTGATACAGGTTTCAATCATTCGTCTAAATAACCATATGGAACATTAGTTCTCTTTCAATAGAAGAAGGACATTTCGGAGTTGAGGATGTGATTGGATTATAGGGATTTAAACTAACAGACTATGAAAAGTCGATACCCATTGCCTCTAGTTGCAAATTGCTTTGACAAGTTGGTCAAGGCCAAAGTATTTTCAAAGCTTGACTTGTGATATGGGTATTATCAGGTGTGAATTGCAGATGGAGATGAGGCGAAGATAGCCATGATATGGGAGCTATGAGTTCCTAGTGATGCATTTTAGGTAGTGCAATGCCCCTACAACCTTTTTCACATTGATGAATGACATGTTGCGGTCATTTTTGGACAAGTTTTTTGTGGTGTATGTGGATGACATCATGGTGTACAGTGAGAGTATGGAAGATCACAAGAAGAATATGGAACAATTCTTTGAGGCGTTGCGACAAAACCAACTGTTCTTGAAGAAGTCTAAGTGTGTTTTTGGGCAGACTAAGATACCATACTTGGGGCATTGGATTGGCCAAGGATGCATTCGCATGGACCCTACAAAGGTCAAGGAAATTGAAGATTAGGAAAATCCACGGATAGTTCATGGTGTGAGAGCCTTCCTTGGACTAACCAACTACTATTGCAATTTCGTAGAGGGCTACTCCAAGATTGTCCCATTGTTGACTGACATGTTGAAGAAGAAGAAAGCATGGAACTAGATAGAGAGGTGAAAGTATACATTTGAGGAGCTAAAACGTAGAATTGTCACCTCCCCATGTTGAAGTTATCAAAATTTGAGAAATCATTCGAAGTGAAAATAGACACATCAAACTTTTCGATTGGAGGAGTTTTGACATAGGAGGGACATCCAGTTGCCTTTGACAGAAAAAATCTCCAAGATCATGAATGGAGGTACCATATTCATGAGAAGGAGATGATTTTTGTGGTACATTGCTTGCATACTTGGAGACACTAGTTGGGAAATTCGTTTTTCATGAAGACATAAAAAATTGCGAAGAGTTACTTCATGACACAGATGAAGTTGTCACCCAAGAAGGAAAGGTGGTAGCACTTCCTCGCAAAGTTTGACATGACCATTGAGTATAGGAAAGGTAGACCCAACATTTTTGTGGATGCCTTGAGCATAAAGGCACAACTCACAATCCTAGAGGAGGATGAAAAGTTGCCTACATCAGAGAGTATTCAGATTCATGTCTTGGAATAATTGCATGAAAATATCAAGGAATGGTTAGATCATGATCGCATAGTGAAGAACATCATGAAGCAGGTGAAGGATAGAAAAAAGTGGATTTTTTGGCTATGTGATGGATTGTTGTATTTTCGGGAACAAATCTATGTCCCTGAGCCGTCTAACCTTAAGAGGGAGGTCATGAAGGAATTTCATGGCTCACCTTGGTCTAGCCACCTAGGATAGCATAGGATGTTGGCGTTGTTGGAACAAGGATACTTTTGGAAGTGGATGAAGTAGGATGTGGAAACCTACATTTTCACTTGCCTTGTATGTTAGCAAGATAATATGGAGACTAGATTGAGAGCAAGACAGTTGTAGGATTTACCGATTCCAAAGAGACCATTGATGGTTGTCTCAATGGAATTCATCACACAGCTTTTGATGGTGCAGGGATACAATGGGATTTTGGTTGTAGTGGATCAAATATCCAAGTATGTTGTCTTTGACATGACGAAGATTCCTTGCATCACAAAAGAAGTTGCGAAGTTTTTTTTCAAGCATATAGTGAACTATTGGAGTCTTCCTTTGGAGATTTTATCAGACAAGGATGTAAGGTTCATGAGTAAGTTTTGGACAACATTTTTCAAACTTGTGGGGATGAATTTTTTGGAGATTTGGTCCTATGATCCATAGATAGGTGGGAAGACCGAATGAATCAACACACATTTGGAGGACCACTTGTGGCACTATGTACAGGTAGATTATATGAATTGGTCAAATTTGTTGGACATCACCCAATTTAGCTACAAACTATAGAAGAGTTCAATGATGGGACACAATCCATTTGAGTTGACAAATGGACAACAACCCACAACTCCTCATTTTGTGATACAGGGATACTATGGAATGAGTACATCAGTTGTGGGTTTCGTGAAGAGTTGGAAAGCTAAATTGGATATAGCTCACACACACTTGACTAATGCAGGGGAAACAATGAAGCAGTAGGAATATAGCAGTAGGTGCGACGCAGAATTCCAAGTAGGAGAGTTGGTCTTACTCAATTTGAGTAGAGATAAATTCCTGCTACCTAAAGGGATGGCTACATATCTTGTGAGAAGGTATGAGGGATCATTCAAAGTTCTCAAGAAGATATGCAATGTCACCTATATATTGGAGTTTTCATTCCACATGCGACATATTCACCCTTTCTTCCACATTATCTAGTTGAAGTCGTGTCGAAGGGACCTGAATGACCCAAGTCAAGTTGATCCATCCATAGCACTGACCATGGTTGTGTACAAGCATGAGTTAGAGGTAGAGACGATTTTGGCACATCGCATATTGGATGTGGTATAGGTCAAGTGTACAAGCACTTTGTTCATTCGAAGGAAAAACCCGACGAAGAGGATAGTTGGGAGATATATGAGTCCTTGTGGAAATACAAGGACATGATTCGGTAGTTTGACAGAGGTCGCTACGAATTGCAAGTACAACAAAAAATTTCGGGACACCAACAACTCTAGTGGGGGAGGATGTAAGGTTTTGTTGGCTTCCCAACTAGCGTCTTGTTTTTCATTGTCATTTGAAATGCAAAATCACTTCTTATACTCATTGCCTAGTATGTTTATATGTTGCAGATTGACTGATTTTATTTTGTACAAAGGTGTGGTTGTTTAGTGCCAATCAGTCTTCTTTGAATTTTTATCATTTTCATGAGAATATCTTTGTGTCACTTATTGATCATTTTCCCTCTTCAATTTCATGATTGTAAAGCATGAAATATATCTTTGTGACACTTATTGATCATTTTCCCTCTTCAATTTCATGATTGTAAAGCATGAAATTGAATCTTATTTTCGTGAAAATCATTGATCGAACTCTTGTGACAGTATCCCTTTGCATGGATTAAAGATTATTGTTTGTTTGATTTAACTAATCTAAGGTCTGAATAAGAAGATCCTTGAGCTATGTTTTAAATGGAAAGTCTATTAATTATGTTAAACAACCTAAGCAAGGCTCACTTCCTAGAAACTAAGCTTGATTTTAAGAGGTATGGGTTTGATTTAAACGAATTTATGAACTTAAGTGTCGAGCATGAACTAAAACCTTGATTAAAATTATTGATAAATAATTGATATGAATGATACGAGATTTATTTAAAATTGTATCGCTTTAAACAATATCGACATGACTTTTTTTTTACACCTACCATTGTCATATCACAGCACGATGTTTAATCATGTTCACTTACCCTAACCTGACATTTTGATGTTGAATCATTAATATGAATGGTGTTAATGTCCTTGAAACCGGGTCAGTAGTTTGTGGTTGGTCGCAAGGGTTCCATGGGTTTGTTAGTTTCGAACCTCTATGTCCTCTGGTCTACATGAGGTAATCAGAACTTGGAGTGGGAGATAATGGTAGAGCATCCTCAAACCCTCAAGTGTTTGTTTATCATCAGGTATGTTCTTTCATCCTCCTTCGTTATTTATGGGCTTGGTCTATTGTGATTACAGCGTTTTCACCTTGATGAAAATTGTTTATGTGTCTTCTGGTTTACCCTTGTTGAGTTTATGGCTCCCATAGTGACAATAGAGTTGAATGGCCCGCAAACCTTGTTGTCCCATGACAATGAGATGGGTAGGATTTCCCAGGTCGGTTGGTTAGAGTTTATCCAGTCATTTAATGGTTTTAATTTAGAAGTGGTCGGAGCGTTTTCTAGGAATTTTGATGGCACCAAAGCCAAAATTGGGGAGGTTCAGATACAGGTCACAGAGGAATTCATTGCTAAGGAAATGAGTCTTCCTCAGAAAGGTGACAGGTGTTTTAAAAACATGAAGGTAACTAGTATTCCATAGCGGTCTTTGTTGGCGTCCAAGAAGTCACGATACCACATAAAGGGTATGCCTTTAGAGATATTTAACACCAGTTGGCATAGTCTATTGTTGATAATCAAGCAATTCATTACCGATGAAGGTCAATACGACCTAGTTTTCTATTTTCAAATATGGTTTCTTATGGGGTTTCATGGGTTTAGTTTAAACTTACCCTTCTACTTATTAAGAAGCCTGCAAAAAATGTCAAAATTTTATCAACGGCCAAGCCCTAACCCTGATACCAGCTTGTTTCACCACGACCTAATTCACATCTTGGTTGAATTTCATCTAGTTAGCACAGGGGACAGTTGGAAAGGTTTTTTGGTAAGAAATGAATTTTTACCTCAGCAAAATGATCATATCATCAATTTAACATAGGATGATGAAGAGCCTTTCTCTCCCAAGGCCTCGCCTCATGATTTTTTAATTAAGATTCAGATTCATGATGACCCTATTGTGTCAATCGATTCCCAAATGGAGGCTTTTCCTATAGTTAGATCGGCACCAAAAATATATGAGTTTGTGCCTAGGAAACCCTTAGAAGTTGTCCTTAGCCATTTGAGGAATCAGTCGTTAAGTGTTGTTGATCAGTCACAGTCTACGAGACCAACAGTCAAGGAGAAACATAGAGAGCAGAGTAAACAATTTAGGCATGTGCAGGAGGTTTGTGAATTCAAGTTTAAAAACAAAAGGAATGGTCACATCCTGTCTAGAATGATAAGAAACATGCATAAACAGAGGAATGATCCCATTCAAACAATTATGATAGAAGATCAAAACTCTGTTGAAAATACAAGCCCATAATATTCAGAGGATAGTCATCCTCGGTATGACTTTGTTTCTAATTTTCCCCCGTTCATCCAAGACTTTGAGGGATTCTCAGGAATTCGGGTTGATTTAAAGGCTAAGTTGGTGCAAGAAAAGCCTTCACACTCAGACCACCGACAATCGCTCCTGAATCTGGAACCTGTTTTTTGTCTCGATTGCTTAGCAAGGGCCCAGAGGTATTACGCAGACATCCTGTATTTGAAAATACATCTTAATCAAGTTATGAGGCAGAATAGGGAGCTTGAAAAAGAAAATTAGAAGTTAAGGTTTGAAATGCAGCAAATTTTTCCTCGGGCAAAAAAGAAACCCAAGAAATCAGGAGATGTCATTATTAAGAATTCAACAAATATCAATGCTATTATGGGATCATATATGCATGAATATTCATTTTCCAATGTTTTATTCGGGTAAATTAATCTATGTTTTTATTTATGTTTGATTTGTTTTTTTTAAGCATTAGTTGTTACATTGATTTTAGACTAACTACAGAATCAAATATTTTGTAGCTTGTCTTAAATTAGTTAATGTGGATTTTAATTGGATTTTTTTTTTCCAGGTCTCAAAAAGAAACGACAAGATGATCTGTGTGATGATTTTTGAATGAAGAATAATGAAGTACTTCTTTTTTAAAAGTAGGATTCATTCCAAACAATTTATAATATATTTTTTAATGATTGTTATAACAAACTTTTATAAGTTGTTGTAAACATTATTATTATAAACTCAGATTAGTATTTAGTTTTAAAAACACTCTATTTTTTAAGATTTACCTCTATCATGTGGATATGAGAACTATATCATTGTGTTGTTTAAATACTCAGTTAGCTTTGATATCAGGTGAAAAAATTGGGAGATGGACTCATGAATATTTTATTGAAGGATATAGAATCGTGCTTTAACCAAGGATTTTGTCGTGCAAGTTAAAGAGTTCAATTCGTATTATAATATCTTGATGTTATGATTTATATTCTTCAAAGTAATTGATTATGAATTGATTAAAATTAGCTTTAGCTTGTTTTATCAATACATGGTTCATTATTATCATCTACACATTAATTCTTTCAATCTTTTTTAATAGTCCATGATTCCAAATTGTATAGTTTCATGTGATTGTATTATCTTAATGAAAATCTTGAACTGTATTGAATTTGTTCATATACTTTGAGTTTGCACAGATCTATTTGTTCAATGGAAAATTATTTATTATTGTAAATGGTCATTTATATCCTCACCTGACATTAACAATACAAAAGTTGTCCTTTCTGTATTATGAATGAGATCTGAATTGTCAAAGTGAAGTGACTTTCTCTTTGAATTTATATAATCTTAGAATTATATAGTTGTATGTTATAGATTTCTCTTAACAGGAATATTGCAGGAGCAGTTTGGTACGGGAAGACACAACCATAGTTTTATTTTAATATTGGTCAGTTTTAGGTTAGTAATTTTTCTTCTTTTGTTATTTGATTTGTGAATGTAGATTCCCCTTTAAACTTAAATACTTTGCTTATCTAAGTCAGAACATTATCATCTACATTCACTCTTTTCTTTTCTTTTCTTTTCAAAGGTAAAAGTAGATTATTAATTAATCTCATATCAATTTACATTTTTCCTGAGATTTGGTTCTCTTTTATAAACTTAGTTTCCATGGTTTGTTTTTTCGCAAATCTTGCAATCTGTACATTTGTACACTTTGTATATATAGAACATAAATGTACATAGTAGATAATTAGGTTAGTTATTTTATTTTTTCAGTTTAGATTATATCCCTTTATCGACCAACAGAGTCGTAAAACTTGTCAGGGTGAGTCATCCCAAACAACTTAGGTTACTTAGAAAACTTCGGATCGAACTTTCCCTCACAGTTAATAGTGTGTTCACTTATTCCTGTCAACAAATGGTGCTAGAAGAAGGGACTGAAATATATTAATGGCACGAGGGGGTCGAAATACACCTCATAAGAATCGTTCTTCAGTTGTAACTCATAGTCGCTCAGAATCCACTGTTGTACCTGATATAGCCACTACACCTGAATCCCAGCTTAGTATTCATGTCGAACCTACAACACTGCTTCCCCTCAAGGAATTGATGTAAAAGAGACTATCCAAAATTCTCGTCAATCAATAATAAGAACCCAAGACACATTGTCCAAACTCATACAGTTTGGTGAATAATTACATCGACCTCTTTATTTTTCCAATCAACAGGAAGATACTCCTGCCACTAGTACACCAAATTACGCACTATGTGATATATTAATTAATCCATCGGAAACGCTCATTCTAGGTGTTGGGGGATCTGGACTTCCTCCTTCACCACCCAACCCTCCTCCACCTTCTACAAGAGGATAATCCTTTGACGAAGACAGTTCATCTTCTAAACAATATCAAACTTCAAATAATTCATAAACTTCATCCCAGATGGATAATCAAAATAATCTTGCTAGGCCTTGGCTTGATGAAGATGTTGTGGTCGTACCAGGTCCCCAACATCCTTTACCTAAGCATCCTAAAAAATGGTTACCTAATTTTGATCTCGATTCTAAACAGTCAGTTGAGGATCATATAAAAAAAATTATGTTGGTTGTTAGGCTTAGAAATGTAGAACACGAAGATGTCGTATGCAGGTTGTTTCCTTATACCTTCGAAGGAAATGTCTCCACATGGTACTTCGCACAGCAGCCTCAAACTATTGTTTCCTAGGATAGATTTGAAACCTTTTTCTTAGAAAAATTCAGATATGACAAATCTCTTGAAGTCTAGTCATGGAGTTATCCAGTATGAATTTGAATCCCAAAGAAAAAGTTAAATATTTTAACCAAAGATTTCTTACACTCAAAAACAAGATCCCTGTAGATTCTATGCTTGTAGAAAATCTGATTGTTTCTTATTATGCTAAAGATTTACATCATACTACATCCATGTGGGTTAAAGGGTATAAAAAGAATACTATGTTAGAAGCTTTTGAAGAAAAAGTTCTCATTGAAAAGGACATGTGCGGCTTGAAGGATAACACAAATACTGAAACTGGATCAACTTCTTCTTCCAAGAAGAAGATAGAAATTCTTACCAAACCACATTCAAATAATAAAGATCAGGAACCCATAGATATGGAAAGTTTTCAAAAATCCTTTCAAAATTTATCCAACCAAGTTGTATATCTAAAAAGAGATGCAAAGGAAGGATCTTCTAGTAAAGGAATTTATCAAACACCTTTTAGAAGACCACCTCCAAATCCTCCAAATAGGTCAACCCCACCAGCTGAAGGTTTGAGTTTAGAAGGATTACACCACGCTATATAGGCCTTATTAGCTGGATATGATAATACTTATGATGTCCCATATGAAAAAAAAAATGATGTAGAAAATGAGGATGAGGGAATACCTAATAAAGAAGATTCATCCCCTCCCGCTTTTGGAAATTTTTCAGATAGCATTTTTCAATCCAACTTTGAAACCATACATAGTAATAAACATCCTTATAATACTCGTAGTAAAAATCAGCCTAAATATCAAAACAAATCTTCACCTGACGCAAAAAAAAAAAATGCAACATCAAAACAAACGAAACATGTTGAAACATCAAAGAGTTTTTCTTTCTTTGATCTAGAGTACGACCCTATTGAGGATTTTAAGAGGTTAAAAGAAAATATTTCAATCTACAATTTGCTTAAGTTCCCCTACATCCAATGGAAAATGTTACAAATCATAGTCGAAAACAGTAACAATAAAAAGAAAGATTCTCTAGACAAAATCACAGCTGAAAATAGTAGTAACAAAAGGAAGAATGTTTTAGACAAAGGTATACCGGAAAAAAATAAAAAGAAAGATGTTATGGATAAAATTGTAGCAAATCTGGCTAAAATACCCTCATACACAGCAGATAAAAATCATCAACCCCCAAATCCTTCTCCCACACCACGAAAGAGTTCTAACGTGCCACCGTTTCTATTAACATTTGAAATCTTTTATAGAAATGTGCATAATTGTATGGTGGACTATGTGGCTTCATCAAATGTGATGCCTTTGTCAGTTTTTAAAAAAATCCATGCTGACGTTAAACCATATGATATGAAAACCATTCAGCTAGATAAAACTAATGTCACTATGGTTGGGGAGCTTAAATATGTTTTGATCAGGTTATCATCCAATCTGAAAGTACATCAGGTCATCGACATAGTAATAGCATATATTCCAAAAGTGTATGGTATGCTCCTCAGCAGGGATTGGTCTGAACAACTTCATGGTTATTTTTCTACAGATTGGTCTCACTTGCGTTTTCCACTCAATAGTCATCCAAACAAACTTAGGGTCAACAGGGAACATTATCTTAAATATACAGTTACATATCTGAATGATCCAAACGAACCTTTTGTCCTGATTGTGAACGCATTAGAAAATCAAGGTATGAATACCTTCTTTGGGAATTTTGTTGCTGAAATATGTATTATTACAGACCCTAATCAGCAATCTGAAATATCAATATGCACTCCATTAATGGCCTCTAATCATGCTATAAATATTGTAGATAGTTGTGAGAATGATGGAATTTGGTCTTTGTACTTTGATGGGTCTAAATCACATAAAGGATTCGGTGTAAGTTGTTTATTGATAGATCCCAAAGTTAATAAGACATTCATTGTTTGATGCTAAATGTCTGGTTGTATTTGGTGCTTCTGAAATTGTAGTCAAACAAGTAAAAAAACACCATTCATTGTGTATCTTCTCATCTCAAAAATTACCAGAACGAGGTATGGAACTTGATTAATAGATTTATTTATTTTAACATAAGTTATATCCCTAGATCCAGTAAGTCTGAAGCATATTTATTGGAAAATGTAGCATCAAAATTATTGATTGCTGAAGATTTCTCTCCTAATTCATTTTATGTTGAATTAATATTCATGTCGTCAATTCCGGATAATATCACTAATTCGCGGGTGTTTGACGATGATCAACAGATAATAATATTTTTGTATATGGAACACATTTTCCAAGGTGTTGTAATTGATGAAAACACTCATGACGAAAATCTCCACGATTTTACAGTAATATCTTATCCACAATCGGCTAAAAGTTCATCTGACATGGTAAATTCTATCCCTAAATATGTCATCAGATTAGAAAAGTTGTATGATTTACATGAAAAATTTAAGGGAGTAGTTAACTGCAAAATGAATAGTTCCTCACTGCAATATGAAACTATAAACTTAGGAACACATGATCAGCCTCGGAACATTAATTTGGGAAAAGGGTGTACACAATAAGAAAAGTCAACATTTATTAAACTTTTTAAAGAATTTAAAGATGTGTTTGCTTGGACTTATGACGATCTAAAAATATTCGATCCAAACATAATACAACATGTAATCCCCATGAAGCCTCAATCCCAATTGTTCCAACAAAAACTAAGAAAGATGCACCCAAAGTTAGAACCCACAGTCAAAAAATAACTAAATAAGTTGTTAACATATAAGATTATTTTTCTTGTCTGACACACCCAATGGGTATACAGTTTAGTCCCAGTAAGGAAAAAGAATGGGGAAATATGACTTTGTGTCGATTTATGCAACTTAAATTGAGCCTATGATAAGGATAATTACCATGTTCCTCCCATGGAACAGATATTGCAACAGGGATCTAGTTCTGAAAGACTATCCTTATTGGATGGTTTTTTGGGATATAACCAGGTCCTGATGTCCCCATCAGATCAGATTAAAAATACATTATGGACCCCTTGGGGCACTTATGCTTATCATAAAATTCCTTTCAGACTAATTAATGTTGGGGTCACTTTCCAAAGTGCCATGGATATTTCTTTTCATGGGCTTATAAATCAGTAAGTGGTTGTCTATTTGGATGATGTTACCGTATTCTCAAAGAATAAAAAATATCACTTATCTCACCTAAGGATTGTATTGGAAGGTTGTCGTAAGTATGGCATTTTGTTAAACCCCAAGAAATCAATATTTTTTGTTGATCAAGGAAAGTTACTCGGTTTTATAGTATAAAAAAATGGAATGATGATAGATCCTTAACGAACACAAGCCATAGCCAATATTTCTCCTCCGTCATCCAAAAAAGCTATGCAATCTTTTCTTGGTAAATAAATTTTGTCAAATGTTTTGTGCCTAGTTTTTCCTAGATGGTTAGACCCCTACAAAATATGATCAAAAATGATGTTTTTTTCAAATGGGGATCGTAGGAAAACCAGGCCTTTAATTCCATCAAACAAGTTATTACAAAATCTCCATCCTTGATGAGTCCTGATTTTTCCAAATACTTTACTCTCTACACTTTCACATCAAATAGATCATATGTTGCAGTACTCACTTAGAAAAATATTGATAATAATGAAATCCCCATCTCATTCATGAGTTCTTCTTTTAAAGGAGCAAAATTAAACTATCATGTAGTTGACCAGCAAGCGTTTACTGTTTTTAAAGAAGTAAAACACTTTAGACCCTATCTTTTGAAATCTAGAACTAAAGTTATTGTTCCATACCCTGTAGTAAGAAATTTATTAGTTCAAAAAGATCTTGGGGAGAAGAGGGCTCACTGGATGACCTTTCTTCAAGATTATGATCTTGAGATTAAACCAGCCCAAATTGTTATAGGTCAAGGTATTTGTAAATTATTGGTTGATTCAGTTGATCCACCAGATAATGAACATGTCTTTTTAGATGAGACATTGTCTAATGAAACGCAAATATTGTGTACGCAAACCATGCCAAATTCCTGGTATAATGATATTAATTTTTACTTGATACATGAAACTACCCCACAGCATATTGACCCCAAATGGAGAAGAGAACTAAGGCTCAAATATGCACCTTTTCAATTAATTAATGATGTGATTTTCAGAAGAAAAAAAAATTGATGATGTATTGCTACGCTGCTTAGAATAGGAAGAATCTGAAAAGGTATTGACTGAATTGCATTATGGTAATGCAGGAGATCACTTTAGCGGTGAAACAACCGCTCACAAAGCCCTTAGAGTTGGGTACTATTGGCCCACACTATTTAAACATTCCCATTCCATAGCTCGCAAATGCACAATATGTCAAAAGGTTGCAGGATGAGTAAAGAAAGTCATTGTCCCTTTGCAGCCCGTTACAATCGATGCATCATTCCAGCAATGGGGCATGGATATCATAGAGCCCATCAACCCAGCCTCTTCGCATCATCATAAGTACATTCTCATGGAAATGGAATACTTTACCAGGTGGTCTGAATCCATGCCTCTAAGATTGTTCAACACTAATCAGGTGATTTTGTTCCTAGAAACTCATATCATTAAGCGTTTTGGGATACCAGAATGTCTAGTTTTCGACAATGCTTCTTATTTTTCCTCATTAGAAATGAATGTTTATGCTTTAGAAAAGGGAATCAAGTTAAAATATTATGTCAGCTATTACCCCCAAGGAAATGTCCTGGTTGAATCAATGAATAAAAATTTAATCAAAATCTTAAAAAGAACAGTGTCGAACAATCATAAAAATTGGCACACCGCCATGTTTAATGCTCTATGGGATGATAGGTTCACCCCTAAAGAATCCATCAGTAATTCCCCTTTCTTCCTTGTGTATGGAAGAGAAGGTATTCTTCCTCCCAATGTCCTGTTACCATCACTTCAGCTATCCCAAAAGGTGTAGGAGGAAGAAAGCCCCTCCCTAGAAAGTCGAATTAATACTTTACTTAAACTTGAAGAGACCAGAACACACGATAAACATAAATTAGATCAGAATCAACAAATTTTCAAACATTGGTTTGATGAGAGTTCATCCTCCTATAGAAAATTCAACGTAGGAGACCTGGTTTTTAGGTGGGATAAGGCACATGAGGATAAAGAGGAACACACCAAGTTTCAAAATCTGTGGCTAGGATCGTTTATTGTTAAAGAAAAACTCGGTCCTAGTTCTTTTCGTCTCCAAAATATGGAGGGACAGCCAAATACTTTTCCAGTAAATGGTCAGGCCCTCATAAAGTATTTTTCATGATCTACTTGAAAAACGTTAGTTTGTAAATATTTAGTTTGTAGTGTGTTTTTTTTTCTTTTATTTGAGTGAAATTTAATTGTTGTTTTGCCTGCCTTTTTGATATTTTATTATGTTGTTCAAAACCGATCATCATGAAGGAATCTGGTTTTAAAAGACTGTGTTTCTTGTTTATTTCCAAGCCACCAACGAGAATTCAAATCTAGTATTGAAACTAAAATATACCTTAGCCCTAATCTTTAAATTTTAAATCTGGTTGTTGCCATTTTTCTTTCCCTTTTCCTTTCAAATAATTGTTTTGGAAAATTGGTCTAACCCTTGACAATCATGTAGATATTAAGACTTCTTACACCATCCCTCATCCTTAAGGAACTTTCTGGATCTGCTTCCCCATCTTTTAGACAATCTCTTGTTGGGAGATTAATTTCAAATACCATGATTGGATCACCTATGCTTTCAAAATAAAATTGTACAAGTTTCTATCTAAGGGTTGAAAGGTCCCATCATGAGTCGGTCCATTATGACCATGGAGAATTCATGGAAGTGACATTACCATTTATGGTTACCAATCCATGGTAGTGGCCTCCAGCTTTCTAAATTGAAGGACAAGAGGTCTCATCATGAGCCGGATTGCTCACTTTCTTGGACCTCTCTGGATGACAATGTTGTTAATTGGTCACCAAGCCAGAGCTGTGACCTTCATCTAGTTCCTAAATTACCAAAAGAATCAAAATCAATAACTCCAGGATCGATCTACCATGTGTTCTTAACTACTAGCTGGGATAGAAGCATATGATTGGGTTAAAAGGAAACCTTTTCAAGGCTATGAATGCATGTTGGAAGTAGTGGCCATGCCTGAGGTATCAAATTCCTACTCATAAATTCCCATAACTCATGGGAAAAACCTCCCATAACTCATGGGAAAAACCATCTTTCAAATCTCAATCCTTAAAATAATTATGTACCTCAGTTTTTGAATCGTGGCTACACCAGTTTATCATACGCCACCATGGATAATATCATTACTATATAGACCAAATGAGAAACTCTCGGAGGAAACTCGGATATTTGACAAGACGATGCTTTTAGTCTTCATGATGTGATGTTTTCACTAGGAAAGAGATAATTGCTTCACCCAGTGAGTCGCCATTTGTTAGCTTCCCAACTAGCATCTTGTTTTTCATCGTCATTTGAAATACAAAATCACTTCTTATACTCACTGCCTAGTATGTATATATGTGTCAGATTGACTGATTTTCTTTTGTACAAAGGTGTGATTGTTTATTGCCAATCAGTCTTGTTTGAATTTTTATCATTTTCATGAGAATATCTTTGTGTCACTTATTGATCGTTTTCCCTCTTCAATTTCATGACTTTAAAGCATGAAATTAAATCTTTTTTCCGTGCAAATTGTTGATCGAACTCTTGTGACAGTATCCCTTTTCATCGATAAATATTATTGTTTGTTTGCTTTAACTAATCTAAGGTCTGAATAAGAAGATCCTTGAGCTATGTTTTAAATGGAAAGTCTATGAACTATGTTAAACAACCTAAGAAAGTCCCACTTCCTAGAAACTAAGCTCTATTTTAAGAGGTATGGGTTTGATTTAAACTAATTTATGAACTAAAGTGTCGAGCATGAACTAAAACCTTGATTAAAACTATTGATAAATCATTGATATGAATGATATGGGGTTCATTTAAAAATTTATCGCTCTAAACAATCTCAACATAAAAAAAAATTGACACCTACCATTGTCATATCACAACATGATGTTTAGTAATGTTCACTTACTCTAACCTAACCTTTCGGCTATCATATGAATCATTACTCTGCGTGGTATTAATGTCCTCAAAATAGGTTTAGTAGTTTGTGGAAGGCCGCGAGGGTTTCATGGATTTATTAGTTTCGAACATCTCTACAAGAGGTAATCAGAACTTGGAGTGGGAGATAATGGTAGAGCATCCTCAAACCCTCAAGTGTTTTTTTATCATCATGTATCTTTTTTCGGCCTCCTTCGTTGTTTATGGGCTTCGTCTGTTGCAATTGCAGTGTTTTCCCCTTGATGAAAATTGTTTGTGTGTCTTCTAGTTTACCCCTATTGAGTTTATGGCTCCCGTAGTCAAGATAGAGTCGAATGGCCCGCAAACCTTGTTGTCCCATCACGATGCGAAGGGTAGGATTTCCCAGTTCAGTTGGTTAGAGTTTATCCAGTCATTTAATGGTTTTAATTTAGAAGTGCCCAGGGCATTTTCCAGGACTTTTGATGGCACCAAAGCCAAAATTGGGGATGTTCCGATACAGGTCACGGAGGAATTCATTTCTAAGGCAACAGGTCTTCCCTAGAAAGGTGACAAGTGGTTTAAAAACATGAAGGTAACAAGTATTCCATGGCGGTCTATGTTGGTGTCCAAGAAGTCGCGATACCACATAAAGGGCATGTCTTTAGATCTATTTAACACTAGTTGGCATAGTCTATTGTTGATAATCAAGCAATTCATTACATGTGAAGGTCGCTATGGCCTAGTTTTCTATTTTCAAATACGGTTGCTTATGGTGTTTCAGGGGTTTAGTTTAAACTTAACCTTCTACTTACTTAGAAGCCTGCAAAAAATGTCAAAATTTTATCAATGGCCAATCCTTAACCCAGAGACCAGCTTGTTTCACCATGGCCTAATTCGCATCTTGGTCGAATTTCATCTGGTTAGCACAGGGGATAGTTGGAAAGGTTTTTTGGTAAGAAAAGAATTTTGACCTCAGCAAAATGATCCTATCATCAATTTAACACAAGTTCCTGAAGATCCTTTCTCTCCCAAGGCTTCGCCTCATGATTTTTGAATTGAGATTCAGATTCATGATGACCCTATCGTGTCACCCGATGCCCAAACGGAGGATTTTCCTATGGTTATATCGGTGCCCAAAAGATCTGATTTTGTTCCTAGGAAACCCTTAGAAGTTGTCCTTAGCCATTTGAGGAATCAGTCTTTAAGTTTTGTTGATCAATCACAGTCTAAGAGACCAGCAGTCAAGGAGAAACATAGAGAGTAGGGTAAAGAAACTAGGCATGTGCAGGAGGTATGTGAAGTTGAGTTTAAAAACAAAAGGAATGGCCGCATCCTATCTAGAATGATAAGAAACCTGAATAAATAGAGGAATGATCCCATTCAAATGATTATTATAGAAGATAAAAACTCTGATGAAAATAAAAGCCCTGACTCTGTAGAGGATAGTCATCCGCAGCATGACTTTGTTTCTAATTTTCCCTCGTTTCTCCAAGACTGTGAGGGATTATCAGGAATTCGGGTTGATTTAAAGGCTAAGTTGTTGCAAGAAAATCCTTCACACTCAGACCACCAACAATCGCTCATGAATCTGGAACCTGTGCGTTGTCACGAATGCTTAGTGTGGGCCCAGTGGTATTACGAAGATGTCCCTTATTTTCAAATGTGTCTTAATCATTTTATGAGGTGGAATAGGGAGCTTGAAAGAGACAATCGGGAGTTAAGGATTGAAATGCAGCAAAGTGTTCTTCAAGCAAACAAGAAACCCAAAAAACCAGGAGATATTATTATTAATAATTCAACAAATGTCAATGCTATTATGGGATCAGATATGCATGAATCCTCATTTTCCAATCTTTGATTTGGGTTAATTAATCTATGTTTTTATTTCTATTTGATTTGTTTTTTTTAAGCATTAGTTGTTACATTTTTTTAGACTAGCTACAGAATCAAATATTTTGTAGCTTGTCTTAAATTGGTTAATGTGGTTTTTAATTGGATTTTAATTTTATTTGCAGGTATCAAAAAGAAATGACAAGTTGATCTGTGTGATGCTTGCTTAATGAAGAATCATGAAGTACTTATGTTTTAAAAGTAGGATTTATTCCAAACAATTTAGAATATATTTTTGAATGATTGTTATAACTAACTTGTATAAGTTGTCATAAACATTATTATTATAAACTCATATTAGTATGTAGTTTTAAAAACACTCTATTTTTTAAGATTTACCTCTATCCTATGGATATGAGAAGTAAATCATTGTGTTTTTTAAATACTCAGTTAGCTTTGATATCAGGTGAAAATTTACATAGTAGATAATTAGGTTAGTTATTTTATTTTTTTAGTTTTGATTATATCCCTTTACCGGCCAACGGAGTCGTAAAACCCGTCAGGGTGAGTCATCCCAAATGGGTTAGGTTACTTAGACAACTTCAGACTGGACTTTCCCTCACAGTTGATGGTGTGTTCACTTATGCTCGTCAACATGTTTTTCGTGACACCCATCGAGTGTGCATGCTTCTTGGGAGGATTTGGAGATGAGTTGGGAAGAGAGAACGAGGAATATGTGATTGGTTGGGAAAGTACTTGCCTTATAGGTGTGGGAAAGAGCACCTTGGGCACACGATGGTGACATGTAGACCCAAGAGGGCACGTGCCTCACTTACCTTGCAAAAAAGGATGTAGAATTAAGTTGTGTTTGGACAAGGATGGGGCGGCTTGGGCTAGCGCCCAAGATCTGGAACCACTCACCCTTGGAAGCACGAGTGCACTGGAGAGGTTAGACAACCTCATCGACACACCAATGGAGAGTCACGTCAGTCATAATAAGGAAGAATACAAGGCAAGGGGCACACACCCAAGGATAGTGTTGGGGACCTAACCTCCCTAACCCCTCATGTAGGTAGAATAATATGTTTTCTAGGTTGGATTACTGAGAAGGGGTGTGAACCAGTAATGAGCAATTATACCACTTATTAATCCATTTTAACCAAAATGTATATACCTTTAACTTATTCAACAATTTTCATCAGTTCATCATTAATATGTTATTCCATCATATAACATTAACATCCATCAATGCATAATAAACAATAATAGACACATCCACACAATGTGCAATACACCAATATTTTACGTGGAAACCCAATACGGGAGAAAACCACGGAATTCTTTTCTTGTATGTATTTAAGAATTACATTCAAGGAAGCACCAACCTCCAATTCTCCAGCTCCAACTGGAAGGAGGCTCCAACCCCCTATTTTCTCAGGCTACAACCTGAGGGAAGCTCCAACTCCCCAATTCTCTGGCTACAACCAGAAGGAGGCTACAACCCCCTATGTTCTTTGGCTACAACCGGAAGGTGGCTACAACCTTCTAGTACTCATGCTCCAACCTGAAGGAATCCCTAACTCCCTAATTCTCTAGCACCAACTAGAAGGAGGCTACAACCCCATTTCCTTTCCCTATCCAACCGCCCTGAAATATAAATTCCAAATGTAGACAACCTACCACTGAATCAAACACTTCCACTATTAACCTGTCACTGTCAACCTATACCAAAAACTTGTAACAAATTGTACCAATCAACCTGCACCAAAAAACTTGTAACAACCTATACCAACAACCGGTAACAATCTGTACCAACACAAGTGCATCAACTATGCACAACACAACCTATCACAACAACTTGTCACATCAACATGTCTCATCAATCTCATCAACCCATCAGATCTATTCACCAAGATCAATCACCAAGACAACTCTCAACCATATGCACAATATCACCAATATGTACATCAACCAAGACTACTTATAAACATCAACAAGATGTTTCACAATCAAGATGTGCTTCTAAAAGTATATCAAGTCATATATGCCACATCACCCATAAACCATGTGCCAACAATACTACTAGAAAGTGCCTCTAACAATGTACCAATCACGCGTGAACTATAGATCAAACTATGATTCATCAAGATGTACCAACATCACCATACCATACACCTCACGTATGTGCCACTCACCAACTATCTATCCCAACATGTATCTCAATCATATACCAAATACATATACCAACATAACCATCAAAAGTTATCTAGAATTACATCACACTATCCATAACTGAATACCATAAACCCTCACATCAAATCATGTGCCAAAACCTCACTGTTATGTAGCCTCAAGTGTGTACCAATCATATATCAATACCACTAACAAAAGCCTCTCACAATGTACCATAATATATACCAATAAGACTCAGGCATGCACCAACAATATACTTCAATATATCTACCTCAAAACCATTCTTCAACAAGCCCTAATCTTCCAAGAGGGAATCCAACAAATTTACAAGGCAAACCCTCAACCAGATTCATAGATTCAACACTACACATATGAAAACCATACATTTTTCTTCTTGTATTTTTGGATCTATTACGGATCTGTTTCTATAGCTATGATTCTATCGCCACGATTTTTGTGTCGTCATTCTGTTGTCATGACTCTCCTGCCACAGTTCAGTTGTCGTGATTTTTCTACCATTGTTTTGATGTCACGATTTTGTTGCCGCGATTTTACTGTCGCGATTTTGTTGCCGTGATTCTACAGCTGCAATTTTTCTTCCACAAATTTACTGTCGTAAATTTGATCTATCAATAATACCTTCCAAATAACCTTTCACAAATGGATATTCAATTATATTCAAAAATAGGTGCAAATAGGAGACCCTTGCTCTCTTATTTATACTCTCCAAGTAGATTCCTCAAGGGGTTATCTTCTAACTCACTTTACCCAACTTCCTTCTTTTAGGGCTAACCCACTTCTAACCACTTGTCCACTCTTACAACCACTTTATCCACAAACAGTAAGTTCTCCACTTCTAGTTGCAACTAACTTTATTATTTTATTTATTTATTTTGCAACCACTTTGACTTATCCATAAATAGTAAACTCACCACTTCTTGTTGTAACCACTTTATTATTTAAATAATTTCTCTTTGCAACCACTTTACCATAATTCACAAACTCACAACTTTAATTATTTTCTTAATGCAACAACTTTACCCATGATTAACTCCTAGTTACCATCAATTTGACTAGTCAACTTCTTCTAGGAGTTTCTAGAGTAATTTGACTTATTTGACCTTCTAGGGGATTCTAGATAACTCATGAGGTCTCTCCAACTTCACATGGCCATAACTCTCTAACTGTGAGCAGTTATGTGACGTTCCACCTATCACCGGAAACGGCATGATATGTATTATCCATATAGAATAGTCTTACCTGCAAATACATTGATATTCATACCTTTATACCTCAACCAAACTTGGGTTCCTTACTCATACCTCTGGAGCTACTAGACATACTCAAGGGTTGACATCAATCTCTAAGGTTTGACATCAATCTACAATATCACTCTCCAAGGGTTGACATCAATGACAACCAACAATCCAAACCAATTGTTTGACACTCTATGTAATAAAGGTCGACATTAGTAAATAAGTCCTATATAATAATGTGAACAAGTCAATTGTAAGAAGACTTAATAGAAGCTTTCGCTTCTAGAAATATCTTCCTCTAGAATGTTATTTAGAATATAGAATTAGTATAAATAGAAGTAGAAGGTATGGGAAAGTCTTGTCTTGAGAATTATTGTAATATAATGTTTCTCTACTAGAGGTTTCCCCCTCGAAGAGGCAAGTGAACATTGCTTTCATTTAATAAAGGTATTATCGTTGGTGTTGTTATTCTAATTATTTTGTTGTTTCGCTAGTATTTGCCGCAATATTTTTGTTTCTTCTTATTATAATACATTTGGTACCTTATAAGTGGTATCAGAGCACTTTCCTCTGTGGAAACTGATGGAAATTTTTTTCAGGGTAGAGATGTGTATTATCATAGTTTTTAAAGCACATAGATCTATCATTCAATGGGTAAAAGTGTGGCTGGGGAAGACTACATGCAGTAAATATAGATGGTTTCATGGGTTTCTCAAAACAAATGTTTCAATTTGTTGGAAACTTCTATAACCCTTGTTAGTACCCCTTTGACTAGTATTGCATCAGACAGAATCTATAGATGGCCATCACTCCCATATACCATCAAATATATCGGGAGTTCCCTAGGTCTCCTGAAACCAACTCTAGATCAGTCGATCGACTACTTGACTATTATAGTATCACTAAGAACACCACTCGAGAAGATACTCTCTAGTACCTGGGTCATCGGGTAGTGTGGAAAAGGGTACGGTCAAGCCTTCTTAGTTGGTGCCCTGATATATTGGGTCGAGTACTAATGTTCGAACTTGCATGTATATCATAGAGATATAGCACAGGGGAAACCCTTTCCTATAGGAACCATTGGGAACATAACAGCATAGGACAAAAACAGAAGGGAATTTTTTTTCGTGCAACCCTACCTCCTACATATAGGTTGCAAAATTCCTACACAATTTTCCCCATTAACAATTTGGGCATTTCGTCGTTGTAGTATTCTTTAGGCTAGATTATAAATATGTAGGATTTTTTTTTTAAAGTATAGTGGTCCCACCAACACCTTTATTTGGGACCTATCTCATTGGATTCCCCTCTTTGCCCAGATCATTGTTGTACCAATCACTTATAAGCCTTTTATTATATGAACCCACCCACCCTTCTCGACACCCTTATTTTGCACCTATCCCATTGAATTCCTCTTTTTACATTGATCATCGTGGTACCCTTCACCAGTAACCCATTTTTTGTGCAAACCCACCTGGCCCTTTCCCTCCCCAATGGCCCAGACCCACAACCAAGACTTTGATAACCGCATCATTTCCTTGGACAAAGGCAATGATCAAACCAAGAAAGATATTTTTAACCTTACTTCCAACATTGCTACCTTAAATTCTCGACTCATCAAACTATAATAACTTCCAGCAGTAGTGAACAACTTGACTACAATGTTTCAGCAATCCCAAGAATCAATGAACAACTTGACCGCAATGTTTAAGCAATCCCAAGACCCTCTCTCTTCTACACCACCTTATAACCCAGAAGGCATTGAATCCTCCCATTCCACATCCTTTCAATCCAACCACTTTCAGTGTGACCTGCATCTTCCTAGAGTGGAGGTGAACAAATTTGATGTCTTGGATCCCACAGGCTGGGTCACTCAAATGGAACATTATTTCTCTTTGCACGACATTACTTATGTCTTGGTCAAACTTTGTTATGGTGTTCTCTATCTAGATCCTGAACATTGGAAATGGTGACAATGGCATAAAAATGCATGCCGAGGGTATGTGTCTTGGACATAGTTTGCAGAGATTTATGAGTGCTTTGACACCGACATGCACCATTTAGGTTGTTTAACCAAGTTAAAATAGTCTAGCACAGTGGAATACTTTATAGTTTTCTTTGAGGAATTGGATTTCCACACGGAGAGCATGTCAGATGCTTGTTTTGGGAATTATTTATCAGTTTCCTAAAGGATGAAATCTGTGCCCATGTCCTAATGGCTCGCCCCTAGACTTGGTTGGAAGCTACTAAATGAGCTAAGGAATCATAATAGGTTGTTTCCTCCAAAAACATAAAATCCTCCTTTATTCCTCACCCTAAATACACAAATCTCAACTCTCCTACCACTCCACTCAAGATCCATAAATTAACCTAGACAAAAATGGTTGAATTCCAACTCAAGGGTCTTTGCTATAATTATGATGACAACTATTTTATGGGGCATAAGTGTAAGGAAAATAAGTTTTTTATGGCCATTTCTGAAGATGCTTCTGAAGAAGAGGTAGAAATTTCCCTTGTGAAAGATCTACCCAAGCTAGATGATCTTAATCCACCCTCCGATCCATCAAAAATTGAACCATTTATTTTACTGAATGCCCTCACTAGCTTCTAGGCTCCCTAAACCCTCAAGTTAATTGGATACATTAAGAATCGGAAGTTCGTCATCCTAGTTGATAGTGGAAGCACCCATAATTTGATTCATCGTGTTAAGTACCAAATACTGAATACATAAATACCACAAATATTCAGAGACAATATAGAATAAATCTCCACTTATTATTATCAAACCTTTAGGGTAGGGCAACACCATACAATGGATCATATTATGGAAGGGATCCTCTCATGTTCACTTGCCTCTTCGAGGGGGCAATCTCATAACGAGTTTCAGCTCCAAATAAAATACCTCTCTTCATACTCATTGCATTGCTTGAACCCCTTTATATAGTGCTACCAACCACCTAAGAACATTCTAAAGGAAGAACCTTCTAGAAGCATAACCTTCTAAGAAGTCCTCTTACATTTATTATATCTAATTTCCATAGTGGGCCTTATTTAATACTATAGTGGACCTAGTCCACCTTACATTGGATGGCCTCTACTATTATAACTATGGGCCCTCTGGGCCCCCTGCTACCTCTCTAGATATGTAACAGCGCCTCATTTCCCAAGAAGCCAATTTATATATTCGTGCAATCAATAATTTTCAAATCATGATTGCCAATGGAAATTCCATGAAATGTGGGGGGCGTTGTAAAAATGTGTAGCTCCAAATTGGTTAGTACCACCTAAAATCTCATATGTTTGATATCAACATGGTTGATTGTGACATTATGCTTAGTGTGGAATGGTTACACACTCTCGACCCCATCCTCATGGATTTTAAGGAATTGACCATGCAATTCCAATAGGAGGGACAACAGTATAAGTTCCAAGGCATCATAGCAAACTCCCCTAAGATCATCAGTTCCCATCAAATAGAAAATCTTCTCAAAAAAGGCCATTCTAGCATTATTTCCCAACTTCATTTCATTTGAGTAGTTGAGACACCCTATGTGCATCCTGACCTCCAATCTATACTCTCCCAACACCAAGTTGTTTTTACTACTCCCCATGAACTTCCCCCTTCCCGTGGCATTCATGATCATTCCATTCATCTAGTACTATGTGGTCTTCCTCCCAATGTTCTCCCTCATCGTCATCCCTTTGCCCAAAAGAATGAAATTGAGAAAAGTGTTCAAGAATTGCTGGAAGTGGGTGTTTTTCATCCTAGTACCAGCCCCTATTCTTCTCCTTTGGTCATGGTACTAAATAAAAAACGCACTTGGCATATGTATCCCGACTTTCGTGCCCTCAACAAACTCACTATCGAAGACAAATTTCCCATTCTTGTCATTGATGACATGTTGGATGAATTGAGTGGTGTTCGCTACTTTACTAAACTTGATCTCCATTCTGGCTACCACCAGATACGTATGAAAGAGGAAGGAAAACTCAAGACTTCATTTAGAACTCATGAGGGTCACTAGGAGTTCTTGATCATGTCCTTTGGCCTGTGTAATGCTCCCTCCACTTTTCAAAGTCTCATGAATCATGTCTTTCTTCCTTTCCTCCATCACTTTTTCTTAGTTTTCTTTGATGATATTCTCATCTATAGTAAAACTTGGAAATCCCATCTCACCCATGTGGATCAAGTTCTCCATCTACCATCTCAGCACAAAATTGTTCTCAAACAATCTAAATATGCCTTTGGAGCCTCAGATGTAGAGTACCTAGGTCATATTGTTGGCAAGGATGGCATACGGGTGGATCCTAAAAAAATTGAAGCTATGAAGGATTGGCCTCACCCTAAAAATCTTAAGATCTTGTGTTATTTTCTAGGTTTGATGAGTTATTATCATAAGTTTGTTCATAATTATGGAAAAATTGTAACACCTCTCATTGCTCTTCTTAAAAAGAATGCTTTCACTTGGACTCTAACAGCTGATCAATCCTTCCACACCTTGAAAGAGGATATGTGCATGACTCTTATCCTAGCACTACCCAACTTCACCAATACTTTTGTCTTGGAATGTGATGCTCCAGGGAAAGGAATTGGGGAATTGCTCATGCAAGATTGTCAACCTTTGGCTTTCACTAGCAAACAACTTTGAAAGAGACATTTGGGCCAATCAATCTATGAAAAGGAAATATTGGTTGTTCTACATGGAGTGGATCTCTGTAGTCCTTATCTATTGGGGAAACACTTCCAAATTAAAACTAATCATCAGAACCTCAAGTATTATCTGAAATAGTGAATTTCATCCCCGAAGCAACAAAAATGGGTGACCAAGATATTTGGATATGATTATGAGATCATTTACAAGAAAGGAAAATACAATGTGGTTTTTGACGCTCTTTCAAGTATGAAGAAGAAGGGTCCCTCTTTTCCCTCTCCTTCATTGTACCAAATTGGCTACAAGTTGTTCATCAATAATCGCTGCAAGACCCCAAACTTTCTCGCCTAATACAAAAATTGCAACACCATTCTCAAACTTCTCCAGGGTACTCTTAGCACAATGAAGAGCTTCACTACAAAGGTCATCTATATTTAAACAAGTTGTTGCAACTTAAATCCACGGTTCTTTCTAAGCTTCACACTTAATCCACAACTGGGTATTCAGGATTTAAAAAAAACTATGAACGATTCAAACATTATTTTTTATGGGAAGGTATGAAACATGACATCTGTACCTTTGTGTCTAAATGTGATGCATGTCAACGCAATAAAGGAGAAATTATCAAGACTCCGGGCACACTCCAACCACTCCCAATCCCACCTACTATTTGGATAGATACTTCTATGGAATTTATTGTTGGCTTACCTAAATCGGGCAATAATACCATCATCATGGTGGTAGTAGATCATTTATCCAAGTATGCTCATTTCTTTACTCTTCAACACTCGTTCACTACATCAACAGTGGCTCATTTTTTTATGGATAATATCTTCAAACTCCATGGCATGCCTCATTCTATTATCTATGACCATGATCCAAATTTCACAACAATTTTTGGCCAAGAATATTTTAGGATCCAAGGAACCCAATTGCATCTCAACGATGCATATCACCCAGAGACTAATGGACAAACCGAAGTTGTCAACAAATGTTTGGAAACATATTTGCAATGTTTTGCATCTAACCGAAAAAATTAGTGGGATCAATGGTTACCCCTCATTGAATGGTGGTACAACACATTTTACCATACTGCCACTCGCATGACCCCTTTGAAGCAGTCTATGGGAAAAAGGCACCATCAATTCTCATAATCACATGAAACAACAAGAAAATCAAGGATGTTTCAGAATGTTAATTTTCTAAAGGGGGCGTAGTGTTTCTTCATCTGCAACCTTATAATAAAACTTCACTCAAAGTTGAACACTATCAGAAACTCACCCCCAAACTTTATGGTCCTTATACAATTCTCAACTGAGTGGGGCTCATGGATTACTAGTTGGATCTTCCTAGTCACTCTAAGCTCCATCATGTCTTTCATGTCTCATCCTTAAATAAAGTGATTGGAACTAAGTGCCAGACTCAAACCACTCCCCCTAAGTTGGATGAAGAAGGACCCATTGGTTGCAGCCACAAGTTGTCTTGGACCAACGTAAGCGTAGCCTCCATCAGCGTACCATCAAGGAAATCTTAGTTTAGTGGAAGTATACACCACCATAACATTCCACTTGGGATTCGGCTACCATTCTACACTAATTTCCCCATCTCAATACCGGAGGACAATTTTGTTTTTCAAGAGAGAGGGCATGTTAGGGACCTAACCTCCCTAACCCCTCATGTAGGTAGAATAATATGTTTTATATGTAATAAAGGCTAACATTAGTAAATAAGGCATGTATGATCATGTGAACAAGCCAATTGTAAGAAGACTTAATAGAAGCTTTTGCTTCTCGAAATATCTTCCTCTATAATGTTCTTTAGAAGATAGAATTGTATAAATAGAAGTAGAAGGCATGGGAAAGTATCGTCTTGAGAATTATTGTAATAGAGTGTTTCTCTGCTGGAGGTTTCCCACTCGATGAGGCAAGTGAACAGCCCTTTCATTCAATAAAGGTATTATTGTTGGTGTTGTTATTCTCATTATTTTGTTTTTTTGTTGGTATTTGTTGCAATATTGTTGTTTCTTCTTATTATAATGCATCTAGTACCTTATAGATGAGGCACATCATTCCAAAGAGACATGAATGTTCATGGATGCTTCGATCCACGGAGGGGTGCATCGGTGTTAAATTTTCAACAACCGAGCACCCGACAATTTGTTTCCTAGTAAATGCCTTGTTGTAATAATATTATTAAGAATATTTACTGAATAAAAAGCACGGCTGATTTTCAATGATTTACAAAAATAAATCAGTGGAAACAAAATAGGAAATCAAATACATTTGCACACGTAATTTCTAGGTAAATACCCCTAGAAAAACCCTTAAGGGAAAACCAATACTATGATGATTTTAGTAGGATAAAATCTTCTCTATCATCTTTGGATAATGGCCCACCTAAGTAAAAATACAAAATAGAAATAAAAGCCTATCACACCTCAAGATCTCTCCTTTGATTTTGTTGGTCGCTACTTCCTTTGTTCTCCTTGCTCCCTTCCTTGAACCCTGCCCCTGCACACTTGGATGAAAGTCCTTCTCCACCCAATCAATGAGATCTCACTATCTCACTCTGTGTATGTCTCCTCTATTCTTAGCTGCCTTTTATAATGTTGAGTCTACCCTAGATCTACAAAGTGATCAATGGTTGATATTATGTGCCAGCAACACTTGAGATCAATGGCTAGGATTTAATTTAATTCACTAATGTCAAATACTTAGGCATTTAATTAAATTAAACTCAATTAATTATAAAAAGGCATTCACTTTAATAATCACTTTATTAAAGTGAATTTCCTAAGTCTTGAGAGGTATTAAGAACGAATTCCACATGTTAGACACAAAACCAATGTGGAAGTACCTATCTTATGCTGCAAACATCAATAGTCAATCTTTTTTAGCATGGCAGTCTGCAAAGGGGCACAACACCCAAAGGAGACGAAAATTCACAAAAGGAGATGATCGGAATACATATAAAAGCGCAAGGTGGATGAACCAAGAAGGGGGAATAAAGTGAGAAAGGCATGAGACAAAGAGTTTGGTCTGAGGTGGGTGCATAGTTGGGGTGAACCGTAGGATAAGGAAAGAAGGTGTGACGAAGGACTCTTGGTGTGACAAAGCTACGAAGTCTAGAAAGTTTTTTTGTATGGGGCGAGTTGTGAGACTCTTCCCTTCTTTGTAACTGGGACAATAGTTCCCTCTCTACATTGCATTGCATTGTATTGAATATATTTTTCAATATAATAAACCAATATGGGTGTTAGGCACGATTGGTGCCACCCACACTGTATTTGTATCTCTTGTGTTTCGCATGTTTTTCCATTGTATTCCAAATGACTAAGTGTTAAGAGTGTTAACAAACTGTCTGAGTATACAAGTGAGTTGCGCAGAGTAAGAGTGTGACTCACCCATAGCCTAGAATAGAGTATGGGTGTGCTCTAGGTGAAGAGGCATAGTTAGGGAAAATTATCCTTGGTTGAGCCAAGCTGCAAAGTGAGAATTGTCGCAGTGTTGCACGTACATGAGATGCCAAGTTTGGACTTGGGCATGACTCTTGAGGGTGTGAAAAAATGTAATGTGCATCCATGTTCTCTGAAGTTCCGTCTAAAGGATGCAAGTGTATCAATTGACCTCATATAATCTATTAAGTAGAAAATCCTTGAATCTCAAAGGAGGATTAGGAAACTCTAAAATGATGGATCACGCCAAAGCCTTAGGACCTGATTGTTTTTTAACACACTTTTATGTGGATTTTAGTCTATCATTAAAAAATACTTACTAAGATTTCATAACATGTAAGCTACTTTAATTATTCATGGGGACTCGACAAGGTGTTGTAGTAACCAGCAAAAGAGCTAACTATTTGCAAATGTGATAACCAGTAAATGAATTAAAAATGTATAAATGTAATAACCAACAAATGAATTTACTAATGTGTGAATTAACAATTTACAAATGTAATAACCAGCAAATGAATTTACTTTTGTATGGATTAACA
>SNQJ01S0064863.1:0-18147 GCA_010110895.2 Picea sitchensis
TTGAAGTTTTGTTGCTTTGACTTTTGTATCTCCTTCATAAATATTTCGAAGCTTGTCCCAAATCTCTTTAGCGGATTTACAATGTGCAACTTTGGTGAATATTGTTTCACTGAGACCATTCAAAAGTTCATTTGTAGCTTTGGAATTATTCTGACCAAGTTTCACTGCTTTTTCATCTGTTGGTGGAATTGTTGGTACTGTGTATCCATCTACAATTGATTGCCAAATTTCAAACCCCTGTGCTTGTATATATGTCTTCATCATTGTGCTCCAAAAAGCATACTTTTGTCCATCAAAGTGTGGTATTCCATTTTTATATGAGTTGGTACTCTCCATGATCTACCTTTCAATGGTTAAACTGATTTCCGAAGGAACCTGCTTTGATACCAATTATTGGATTACTAAGAGGGGGGGTGAATCAATAATAGTGTAATTATAATCCATTTTCTCCAATTAATCCAAGTGTTATATCAATGTATAATTATTATCCAATAATTAGAAATAAGAAATGAACAATCACACACATACACAGTACACCAGTTACTTATCCATTACCTAGAAATAAGAAATGAACAATCACACACATACACAAGACACCAGTTGTTTCTTTAATGGAAACCCAAATCGGAGAAAACCACTAATGTGACTTTTCTTATATGTCTTGAAGAATTACATTCATTGGCATCAACTTCCTTTGTTTTCCTACCAAGAATCGGAAGGAGGGTCCAACCCCTAGTTTCCTAGGATACAACCCGAGGGATGCTCCAACTCTCCACCACAAACTGTAAGGAGTCTACAACCCTAGTTCTTCAGACATCCTAAGGTGGATACAAATCCACATGTCTTGCCCTGCCCAACCGCCATGAAGTAGAAGTAGAATGATGGAACCACTGGCTACTCATATACTAGGATATATACCACTGTAAACCTGTACTAATAACCTGAAACATGCATCAACTATTCATTAACCTATACCTCAACTGTAATCAACCTGTACTATAAACAAGTGCATCAACCATGTACCCAACATGTACCATGCATCAACCTTGCATCAACTTGTAATCAACCTTCACCATAAATAAGGCAAATCCAACCATGTTCCAAGTATATAAATTAATCATGTGTTAACTATTCATCAACTATGATTCCACTAATATGTACCAACATCATCAACTGTAATAACTTCATGTATGTGCTAACTCATCAACTACTGTCTCCAACCATGTACCCAACTTGTAAATTCCTCAACCAAAAGCCCTCTCATCATCCAAATATGGTTTATAACTATGTAATAGCCTTGGTGTATATCATCACATACCTGCAAACCTTCCTAAATTTAAACAACAAGATACTAGCATTTACATCAAACTTTTCTTTAGTCTCACATGACTAGTTTTGGATTAGTCGTAACAAACCCCAATTTGAAATAATCATAACTCTTTGTACATTGTAATGAATAAATATCTGAACTTGATACAAAATGTTCTTCGGTGTATTTAATGCAATTCCTTCAAGTTTCACTACTTGGAACCTCTCCTAAAATTAGTTATAGCAAAAATGGCATACCTTTGTTGAATTTTAATATTCTAGAGAGCGACTCCTAGAGCGTTCCTCGCAAGTAATATTTGTTGAATCGATCTGAAACTATTAAAAACATACTCAGCCATTGTACCTCCTTAACCAACACATTTGGTCTTACTGAATTTGAGTTTGTTATGAATAAGTTATGAAATTTTTACCAAACACATGTTTTTGACTATTTTCAGGTCTAGCCACAAACCCCATTTTCCATGGTGGAGTGTGACTCACAAAAATAAAGACCCACAAGTGATGAATTGTTTACCACAGATTGAATGTTTCCTCAATGGTATAGCAATTTCATAGTTTGAATAATTCTAGAAAAAGTTATTGTGAAAATGTTGAGGACAGACTGTAAATAACATACCCAAGTATCATCAAAAGAATTCATCCTCACTTGAAATACGGCCTTTTCTTCACCTTCCCTCTGACATCCGGCTTAGATATCCTTTGCTACCTCCTGTAGACACCTATAGGTATTCAATATTCTCAAGTGTGATTTAAAACTAAAGAGTCTCTTGGCTCTTATTTATACACCTCCAAGTAGTTTTAAAACATCTTCTAGGTCACCTTTGCCCACTTTCCTTCTCTTTAAGGTTAACCCACTCTAATTTCTCCACTAAATCTCTATTTCATTTAAATAATTGGATTTTGTATTCACTTTGAATTATAATCTCACTCATCACTTCACTTTATTATTTACCCTTTAAAAACTCTTAAACCACTGACTACTTTGACATTTTTAGCTTCTAGATGACATATATGAGGGTCCTCCAATCCTCAGAAGGCTACAACTTCAAACCGGTGGAGGAGTTATGGACGCCCACATTACCACCAGAAAAATGGAATGGACATGTGTACTCATCCATATATAATAGTATTACCTAAAAATATATCAAAACTCATACCCGTTATCCAACAAACAACTTAGTACATTACCCAAGCCTGGGTTTTCCAACTTTTCATGGCCATAAATTTCTAACCGCGAGGAGTTATGTGTGACATTCCACATACCACCGAAAAAATGGTAATGACAAGCACCATCCATATATGATAGTTTCAATAAAATCATTGGCGCGACCCCATTATTCCCAAATAGCATGTGTTCTAAACCATAATTTCTAGGATAACCTAACCGCGAAAGCATCTTCTCCCTGCAAGTGAGGGGTTTCACTATAATGGGACCAGTTTGGAGTTCATTCATTTGTAATTATTATCAACCAGGAAAAGACAATAACGAGTCATCTTATCATCAAACAATCGGGTCCATTACTCCAACCCTTTGTATACGCTAGCCTTTCTTCTGCTGGTTGATTATCAATGACAACCAACCTTAATCTCCAACACAAGTTCCATATAGTTCAATAATTCACATAACCATTAGCACTACGACCTTGCCAAATGTGCCACACCTCAACATTTCTGTTCATATGCGATTAAACTTATAACTCAATCACAATTGTACAACCACTCTCCTTTGTTAGCTAGGATTTAGTAATCAGTGTAAGTCTTTCTAGCTTAAATAACATATAGGATAGCTTCTTAAAATTATTCCCTTGTAATTGTTTCTCATGTAGTAAAATTGCATAATTACATCCCTTTTCTTTGCACTTGTTGGTAGTATTTTTGCCTTCTATCAAACCCGGCCTTCAAGGTAATTTTCACCAACATGTTTGTTTTGTGCAATGTATAAGACCGGGGATAGCAATGACATCAATGAATAGCATAGCCTATAGTAGCCATCAGGAATCAACACTCATAAGCTCAACATGACCAACAACAACAAGATCTCATCAACCATTTAATCATAACATCAATAATGAACAAATCTAATCTTCAAAACAAGGGGAGTCCCACCTACTAGCATTACTTAATCTTATATAATAAGAGGCTTTAGCAACACTTTGTGAACAAAACTTTATTGACGCGAACCACAACACACCTTAAAAGAGAAACACAATCATACGTAGTGCGAGTAACCTAAAAGAATATCATCAGAAGTGGTGCATGTTATTTAAACTACCGCACTAGGGAAGGTGGCGTACATTTATTATTATTGATAATTGATGCACCACTTGTATAGGGGCACCAACACCTAGTCAATGCAACTTGTATGTTCTGACGCATCGCCGACAACACATTCATACATTTCAAAACACATCAATTTCCTAAGAATAACAGTGCACTTAGAATGTAATAGAGCATCGATAATGGTGCTTCCTTAAATCCACGCAACAATAAACAATAAATTTTAAATGGACAAATTTATTGGTGTGCTTGATATGTAAGGAGGCACCACTAACCATGCCTTTGTACATGTCCTAGAGCATTGACAACCTCAATATTTTTCTTTATATAAAGATATCTCAACAACGCATTTATGGTGCTACATCATATTATAAAGAACGTCAACAAAGTGGAGAATCATATTTATTATTTTATATATATTATGCCCATGATGTACGTAAATGATTTTATTAACATTTCAAAATACACCGAAAAGTGCAGAATTTTATTATTATTTAAACAAATCCTATTGGTATGTAGGGAGGCACCACTAATGGCGCATATGTACATTTCCTGGAGCATTGACAAGTCTGAGATACGTTTATATAAGAATCACTCAATTGTGTGTTTATAATATCGAGAAGCACCAAAAACAATGTCATATAATATTATAAAGAGCACCAAGTCCTGCGGATATTCTTTTAACATAAAAAGTTGTCATCAATGTATGCATTTATAATATCCGTATAACTATACAATGCCACCTACTATTATAGCCGAACAAATGTGGTTTTATTTATTTTAATGTTTTACCACCTATTATAATGAGCATTGAACAATGGATTTTTATTTATTTTAATGTTTACCAATGCATCTTCAACATAAAAAAAAATGCACCACTAAATGCAGGTCCTATAATTTATGTATCGCAACCCTCATAGCCTGATGTGAGAGGTCCCATAAATTTGCGTAATGCACCCATAGTTTTGATGTGAGGTGTGTCCCATAAATTTGCGTAATGCACCCCATAGTTTTGATGTGAGTTGAAATTCTTAACATAATCGGCAGGATTTCGAACACAATCGCTTGAAATTTAAAAATGAATATGAAAAAGGGGCAAATTTAAGCCAAATTTTACATTTTAACTGCAAAAAATGTAAATGTGGGAGGGTAACAAATAATTTACTTAGTCTCTTCTCCATCGAGGAGGAATGGTTTCCTTGTAAATAAAAGATTCAAATATGGTTACAAAAGTTAAAAAGAACCAACCATCAACTAAGCAAGTGGGACATAGAATATGGTAAACAACAATAGCACCGGCCAAATGGGGCAATCATGGATGCAGGAAAGCACTCATTGCTTACCATGGTTAGAAAGCAATCAAGAAAGTGTTGCAAAAAATAACTAATGGTTTGGTGATTTTTAAAAATATTTACTCTAACCTCTAAGTAACTCCAACAATAAAACACACTGGTGCATTTAGGTGTTCTTTGGTGCAACATTAGATTTTAAAAACAACAAGTTGTGGGATTGGATGCACCTTTTGTGTTACCACCCCAGGTGTGTCAGGATAAAATGCAATCGACGCTTTAATTATTTTGTAAAATAAAAATGCATATTTTATAACAAAATGCATAAACTTAGCTATATCCTCTTACCTATAAATGCATCGATACACTTATTGTCTAATGACACAACAATGTTTGTTTTATCACAAAATATTGAAATGTTTGTTGGTGCAACTATATAAGGAATGCATCAAGGGCACCTATATAAGGAATGAACTAGAAGTTCCTTCTATGGATGTGTACCAATGCAATTTTTATAATTTTTTAAATAAAACCAACATTGCATAACAAAATGTCTAAGTTCATTCGGTGCATTGTATATAGTAATGGACTAGTGCATTCATAATTTTACAATGCATCACTTGGTTAAAAATTTAAATAAACCCTTTTTTTATTCTTCTATGGATTAGTTATAATGACTTTGAGGGTGTCTGGTTATTTAATGTGCTAATGCACCATATATATGGGTGCACCAATGCGCTTTATATTA
Organism: Picea sitchensis; assembly: GCA_010110895.2. Lineage (NCBI taxonomy): Eukaryota > Viridiplantae > Streptophyta > Pinopsida > Pinales > Pinaceae > Picea > Picea sitchensis. Next base: position 5,644 of record SNQJ01S0064863.1, read on the forward strand.
TTTAAGTGCATCGATTAAAAAACCTTTACTAAATCCCCCAACCACCCACCCTACCATAACAAACAAGGAATAATTTCTTTGGAGGTTATGCAAAAATATTCATTAAAATGTGTTTTTATTGTAGTGGTTAGATCAAGAAGTCATGAGCCAAACATGAGATCTCTCTCCCAAAGTAGGGAGGCTTGTATATTTGAATATCTTGATCCTCTCAAGGTTAGACTCCATAATCAAGGCCCAGATTTATTCTAGTTACCACCCATTAACAATGGTGAAGTCTCAGGGGGATTCATGTGCATGTTTGTGTGGAGAAAATAAACATGAGATCTATACCCCTAAAGTAGGGGAGGTCATGAGTTTGACTCCCTTTATCCTCAAGGTTTAGCTCTATAATCAAGGTCGATGGTTTACTCTAGTTACCACCCATTGATAATGATGAAGTATCAGGGGGTTTCTTGTGCATGGTTATATGGAGAAAATAAAATTTAAATTCTTTAAAAATACAAAATTCGTTGTAAAATATGAATAATATTAAGTGCTCATTGACATTGGAAATAAGGATGATTGGGATAAAAGGAATAAATTCATTTTGTTAAATTTGGATGCTACCAGGGAATGGGTGGAAATGTATAACAAGTTGCATAAACATGACAAGAATACATACAAACATTTAGAAGGTCAAACCCTCATATTCCACTCCCTGAAGAATTATGTTATTAATGGTTTGTGTACTACACAGACACATGGATGAACGAGGAAACTTCATAAATTTGGATTAACCAACAAGGAAAGTGAACAAGATGCATTTAACTTAAGAATTGGATGAAAAATGACAGAGATATGTGATGGATTTATCATGAAATTAACCACATAAATTTTAATTGAACATATTTATGTATTATTTCAAGTTGAAGAATAATTATTGATTTTAATATGCAAATTTATCTATGCATGGAGGTATGAACATATCCTTCAAAATGGGCATATGTTTATCATTTGAGTGGAGTTAGAAAAATTATGGAAAAAAATATGACATGTGAAGTGTCAATTGCATTTAATCATACAAGTCATGCAAGTTCAAGGGACACAAACCCAATATAAGGACAACTTGATTTCATAAGCTGGCAAATCCAATTAAGATAAATCCGTTAACATAGTTCTTTAAACTACCAATTGTTTGATCTTTTTGATAGAAGGAGATGTGTTAGACATGACCTAGATAATGAATTATATTCTATCGATGTATGTAGGGAAATGTTGGCAATTCACATTGGACCATTTGTGCTTCCAGAACACTATGAATAGGATTTATTCCATTCTTATGTATCTAACAAAAAATTGGTGGTTTGTTATTCATGTATTCCCAAGGGAAAAAGGTTTTTTTTTTTTTTTAATGTAGTTGTTGTAATCTTTGCACTAGGTCAAGAAGAGGATCATGTAAATGTAAGTGGTCAAGTATTCATTGTAACCCTACTAGTTTTTAATATATATATATATATATATATATATACATATAGAGAGAGAGAGAGAGAGAGAGAGAGAGAGGTGGTTTCATATTGTTGCCTTTGTGAATCTCTGTTCGAACTGGGAGTTGTTAATTCGTAATGTATATTTTGATTAAAAATCACCCAATGTTTGTCAAAACCAATGGACATACAAACATATTAATGCCAAATAGAAATAGGGAATTTAGGTTTTTTATTATTTAAATATGTGATCTCCAATATCTCCATTGTTTTTCTTCAATAACTAGGTCGACTGTATATATATAGGGAATCTAACATTACATACTCTTTGTGAAATACACTTCCAGGAAACTCTTAGGAACTTCCCCCATTTTGAGGATGGCACCCAAGGTAAATCAACCATGTGGTAGAATCTTGAGGAATTTTCAACAATATGCTCATTAAGAGCTCAACATGTCACTTTGTGGAATTAACACGGGTAGGAGGATAACACCTCTTAACCACCATGAAATAGACCAAATTGATACTATCATTATTATTAATTATAATAATTAATATAAGAAACTTTCCAACTGGTCCTTCATATTGATCAATAAGACAAGCCGCATATTCTAATTTCTTAGCCAAATTCCTGCAAGCAATGTACACTCTACTTGTTCTCTGCACCCTTTGTAGCTCCTAAACTAATCTCTTGAAGGTTTTTTAATATATATATATATATATACTGGTGGTTTCATTGTTATTTTAGGAATTTAAAATGAATTAGAGTTGCTAATTCATAACGTATATTTTGATTAATAAAATCACCCAATGTTTGGTTAAACCAATGGACATACAAACATATTAATGCCAAATAGGAAATAGGAATTTAGGGTTTCTTTATTATTTAAAATATATGCTCCAACATCTCAATTCTCCTTTTTTCTTCAATAACTAGGTCGACTGTATATATATAGGGAATTCAATATTATTATTACTTTTTTGTGAAATACACTTCCCTGAAATCCATTGGGCAATCTCCCTCATTTTAGAGGATGGCACCCCAGGGTCAAATTATGTAGAATCTTGAGGAGTTTTCAACAATATGCTCATTAAGAAATCAACATGTCACTTGTGGAATTGAACATGGGTAGGGAGGATACCACTCTCCTCTCTTAATCCAATTGAAGTTAGGACCAAATTGAAATTATCATTACATAATTGTAATAATTCACATAAGAAAATTCCAAGTGGTCTTCATTGATCAATAAGATGTGAGCGCTTGGTCTTTAAATCACCTTCAAGCAATGCCACCTCACTTGTTCTCACCTTAGACTCTAAATCAATCTTGAAGGTTGGTCCCAAACCTCCAAAGATATTTCTATGGGAGGGGCTGAAGAAAGGAAATGGCCTTGTTCGCCTTTGTTTCCTGGGACAAGATTTTCTTTCCCAAAATCAAGGGTGGCCTTGGACTTTGAGACCAGGAAATCCTTAGCTCACTTCTAGGTGCCAAACAATGGTGGTGATGGCTCACTTATAAAGAGAATATATGGAGTTGCATCTGGCACAAAAAGTATTGTTCCCGCACAGAACCACATGACTTAATTATACTCGAAGGAAAAATCTCAGGATCCTCGATCTAGAACGCAGTCTGGAAAATTAAAGACCTCGTCCACAAGAACTATTTATGGGAGGTGTAAGATGACACTCGCACCCTCTTCTGGGACGATGCTTGGCAATAATTACCTCCCCTTCACTCCAATTTTGAACTTCACTCTCTCAGATATAAGCATACATGAGTGACAAGATAAACTGAAATGGGGATATGGACCAATAGGTTGCTTCAATCTCAAATAATCCTACCATCTCACTGCAAGAACCCATCTACTCCCCACAATACAGGACCTCTGGATCAAAATATGGGCTCTAAAACGTTGGCCAAAAGTCTATTTCTTCCTCTGGCTACTTTGCAATGGAAAAATCCTAACCTTTGATAACCTATTCTTTTGTAGCTTCGTTGGACCTGCTTTCTATTTTCTATGTTCCCAAAATGAAGAAACCATGGAACACCTCCTAAATTATTGCCCCTACACCTCATCCCTCTAGGATCAAGGTGCTCTTCTCTTCCATACCTTTGAAAGGCTAAGAAATAGTTTACCAGCCATGATAGAACATTGGCGATCCTTAGCCTTCTCCAATCCAATCATAAATTGGGCATGGAAACTCCTCCTTGGTTTTCTACTTTGGGAAGTTTGGAAGGAATTCAATTACTGCATGTTCAAAAATGAGTTTCTGGAAACTAACATAATTTGGATCAAAATAAAAAAAAGCATTAGAGAAACCATTCTTGTTACCCATTGGTCTACTCAGGATTGGGACTATCCTCCTCATAAGCTTTGCATTCTTCTAGACCTTGATTTGCACTCCCCATCTTCCCCCATCCTCAGTCAGAAGGCCTCCCCTAGAGCCTCCTACCCCATCTTCTAGTCCCCTCCTCATGTTATATTTCTTAAACTAAACTTCAATGGATCATACAAAGGCAATTTGAACCCTGCAAGTTACGGAGGTACTTTCCACAATACAACAAGCCAAATTCTATCAATTTATCCTAGCTACATAGAGAATGAAAGAAACAACGTGGTGAAGCTCCAATCATTGGAAATAGGCCTCAACATCGTGATCAGAGAAGGTTTTCATATGTTGATTATTGAGGGGGACTCTCGACTCATCATTAACATGCTCAGGAAACTCCAGTGTGGATCTACTCACAGAAAAATCACCACCAGTTGGTGGCTAGCATGTACCTTGGAGTGCATCCACTCTCACCTCTCCAATATTGAAATGATAATCCCCTCCCATGTCAAACGGTCTGTCAATAAATTAGCATACAGGATTTCCAATGAAGGAATCCTTAGAGAACATCATCCCCTAGACACAAAATGGAACCCAACCCCCCACTCACCCCTTTATTTTGATTGCCTCACCCTCACTCAGGCTAATCTATCCCACCTATATCAGGATACAGGGATGAGCTCTGATGGTGGGACCGCTCACCAAGGAGAATCGCCACCTATCACCCATGCACTTCATTAATATCCCACCTGGGCACCCTCCTTGAACTCCTCCCATGTGACATCATTACAACTCCCACCCCAGATCGATTATGTCTCTCTATTGCAGCATGATCTCTACCTCCACCCTTCCCATGCCTTAGGATCTCTAGGCCCATTCATTCATAGTAATGGCCCTTATGGATTTGATTATGGAACCTTGTTGGCCATGTACTTCCCTTATGCGACAACAGGGCTCTATCATCTACATTCCTATGTGGGTTCCTTATTTGTTTGAATCCTATGTTTCCTCTCTTTGCTCCAATTTTCTCTCTCACCCCCCTCAGATTCCTTGGATCTCACCCTGTTCCATTTTCTCCAGACTCTTTCTCTATCGCTATTGACCATGGCCCAAGGTAGCTCTTCCCATCATTGCAAAGGAAATTGTCGTCACTCTTTAGACTCCTAACTCATTTCCTCTACAGAGGATTTAGTAGTGGATTAGCAAACTCATACCTCATCTGATGTTACAGTGGAAATTGACCTATCAAAGGAATATATTAGGTTTCTCTAACACTTTGTTCCTAACAAGGAGGTTATGAATAACACCCACTCTTGGATTTATGACCCTAGTACCACACAGGCTAGGGAGTCAGAGTATTTGAATACCATTGACATTTACTGGCATCTCAAAATGTTGATGGGAAGGGTTCTTGTAGAGCGAAATGAATCTCAACAAGAGATATTGCTACAATTGGATGACGTGCAGCTGCAGATAAAGCTAGTGGACCATAAAATTAATCCGTTGGCAAGGGACCACTCTCCTATGGCTTAATTCTGTTATGGTTTTTGTTTCAGTTTATTTGTTTCTCAGTTTCAGAGGTATTGGTGCTTTTTCCCCACCTCCCTCCAGTTTTCATTATGTTGGACAGGATCACACTAGAATTTTATTAGACATATATATTTTTTTCTCTTTTCTATCTTATAGCCTCAAAAAACAAAGGTTTTTCAGACTGATCAAGATAGACAAACTGATGCATTGCTACTGGTCTGGTTTCCCAAGCGACAAACCAACAACAAAATTTTTGTACAACATTCTCTTATGCTAATACAAAGTTTGTGGATAATTTGCAAATATATATATATATATTAAAAATTTATTATAATAATTAGTATTATTTATTAAATAATTTGTAATAATAATAAATGATTAATAATCAGATATAATATTTTTTATTAATAAAAAATAATATTGATTATTAATAAAATATTTAAAACCCACCTAATTTAATATTATTCAATTATTTTAAATAATAATAATTTATTATTAATTAAATCTTGTATTTTTTGTGCTCATATAAGCCATCTTTAAACCAAACATACGAAAGTATCTTGAAGAACACCGATAAGAAACACAACTAATCTGTAATATGGTGAATTGAATCATCAAATATCATATATACATTTCCTTATTTCAATCATCCCCCACCAAGGATTAGTTGGATCTCCGTAAAAGAATGATGTCAGAAATGTGTGCAAATATGAAAACAATTTTATGAAACATATGCTTTTTTACTAGAGATGTCACTACGACACAAACACAATTCCCAATAATCAATCAGTCAATGCTACATTGACACCTTAAAGTTTAGCTTGAGGATAGCCCATGTTGAAAGTGTAGCGATATTTGTAAGAGAGCCCGCTTGGGATAAAAAAGGGACCGCATGTGGATAAAGAGGGGCTCGCACATGTGGAAAACAACCCTATGTAGACTTGGAAAGGGGTCTACCCAAATGAGAGGTAGTGGTATCCTATCAGGTAGGATGCATAGACAAACAAAGAGACATACTAAAAGATATGTAAGTCATAACCATAAAGCACTTTCCTCGAAACCAAGAATGGAGGAATTAAAAAATATGAGTTTTAAACGTTAAGCTTCACAAATAAATTAAATACTCATTTATGAGAAATATAGGTTTGTTTTGGGTAGAGAGATGTTGGACAATTGAGAGGGGGGGTGAATCAGTTGTTATTGTGCTTAAACAATTATGCCTATTTTAAAATCTTTACAGAACATTCAATGATGATCACAATAATGTAGGGAAGTAAGCAATAGAAAATTCAACATCAATCACATATGAAATATATGGAGATAGATATTTCCTGAGGAAACCCATAAAGGGAAAAACATCTTCTTCTTGATACGAAAAGTAATCTTTATTTTCTATACATTATCATTCTTATGAGCTCCAACTCCTCTTGAGGCTACGACCTCTGTTTTACAAGCAGAAACTTGCTAAGAGAACCAACTCTCTAGTTTCTCTACCACCCACTAGAAGGAAGCACCAACTCCCTAAGTGTTTCAACACCAACTAGATGGAAGAACCAACTTCTAGTCACAGAGGAACCAACCTGTATAATAGAGAACAATAGTTCTCCCTTGCACCACCCTGCCACCTTGGTTTTTCTGGCTGCAACCAGATGGAAGCTACAATTCCCTATGTTCAAGCACCCACTTGAAACTCTGCACCTCCCTTCCACCCCGATTATAAAAACTTTGTTACTGAACCTTATTACAGTGATACAGTGTTTTTCAAAGGGCTTACCAGTCTCATCACTTTTCTTCTATACTGCTCTATCTCTGCATGCACACCTTGGCTTTCTCTTCCTCTCTCAAATATGCATTTATGTTCTATGTCTTTCTTCTACGCTTTCTGCTCAGTGTATTATTTCCAGTCTATGAGCTACGCCTCTTTCTGTGCATTTCAGCAAAAACCATAACATAAGCTAGTGCATGAATAAATCTTAACATAAGCAACCATATCTTCTTTGTTCTACGCATATTTATCATGCCAAGTCCTCTGCCAGATCATCCATGCAACTCATCATCTTCTTTGGTGGTTATATTGAGTATGTTCTTCATCAGTGGCTTATCCTCAGATTATTTGCCTTCTCTGGCAGTGCGACTCTTCATCTTCTCTGTCACAGTTGAGATTATCCTCTATGTTGCAGTTACAGACTTCGACACTTTTCCATCTATCAATTGTCTCTATGAGGAGTCTTCATTCCACTAGCAGTTACCTCGAGAGTATAAAGCTCCTCTGGCGATCACCTTGATATTCTTCAAATTCTCTGGCAGATGCAATCAATCATTTTTTACAGTTACAATCAGTCTATATCGGCAGTTACAGAGAGAACCTTCGCGCGCTCATCCCCTTAACGCATTTTCTCTTCCTTAGAAAACTTCACAGTGGACACTATATTTTCTTGTTGAGCCCCTTCCTTTCACGTGACCACCGACAGTGACCAGGGGCCAATCACTTTGGGACTTTGCATTTTGGTTCATTTGTCATGAGTCACCCTGACTCTCCCAACTCTCGATCTCCCGAACTCCGAAGTGGAGCCTAGCGACGTGTTAGCTCCTCCCTCAATATAACCTTGGGCGATGAGCTCATGTGACCATGTGACTGCGGTCGCGTCCAAAGGTGATTTAGACAAAAATTGTTTTTGCCCCGCAATTCACTACAAGCCTCCATGTGTCCTTTCTCCAAAACTATGGTTTCAATTGCAGCCCGCTCACGAAAAATTAAGACATGAGCATGTTTTGGCCCCGCAATGCAATGGGACCATCGATCTCACGATCTTGATGGTGCTCCTTCGATCAATGGATCTGATATATATTCCTTTCCTGCCTTCTTTCCTCTATCCTCGCGCGATCCTTAGTCTCAACGATCAGGTGACATGTGGCCCTCCAAACCAACAGACGAGATCGATTTCGCCTTTAAGGATTCGGGATTTTCAATTCTCAAACTTGGTTTTCTCTCGGAGAATTTCACCCAGATTCCACGATCCAACAATGAGTGTCCCTCTTTAATCCAATGACTATCCTCAATTTGAGACTTCGGCCTTCGGCAATATCAAACCTTTATCCTTCGCACTTTCTCGGAGTAGTTTCACTCAGAGTTCACGATTCATTGACACGTACCCTCCTGCACGATCAACGATCATAAGTGACTTTGTCACTTCAGGACTTTAAGATGATCGTTGCTTCATTCTCCTCCAGAGTGGTCACCTACTGAATAAGTCATAGGCAGTGGAAACCACTTGCTGTCAGTTAACACTTCCACTTACACTGTCCTTCCACTGTACTAGATCAATGGTTGAGAATGCATCTGAAGTGATGTTCAGATCGTACGACTCGTATCCACTTTGGGACTTTGGCATTCGGGATTTCGAGACTTAGGGCATCTTCTGGTGGTAAAACTCCTGAAGTAAAACTCCCCGAGTGACGTCACTTGATGATGTGTCATGAGCCTAGTAGTTGCCACGTGTCTCTCGCATTTGTGATTTGCATGTACTTGTAATGTCGAATCAACTTGACACTTGTCATTGTCTCATTGTGTCACGTGTCCTTGCTGACTTGGATCCTCATTCACTTCAGGACTTTGGGTATTTCTACTTTTCAAGTCGCCAATTCTTCTGAAGTGAGATTCTCCGAACAATAACCTCCTCGCAAATTTTACACCCAAACTAAACATTGTGCGTCGATCATGTTCTTAGATCGACGGCTCAATATTTCTGCAATGCTACTTTTCTAGCTTATCATGTCCTTCCACTTCAAACTAATATGACGAATGTCATTTAATCCGACTCTCCAAACTTCGCGTTTTTCAAGTCTCAAACTGAAAAATCCTCGAAGTGATTTTCTCTGGAGTTGAGGATATTGTGCCACCTATCAGTCTTGACGATGGATGGTCCCTACTTACTTTGAGACTTCAGGACTTTGACAAGTCCACCCTCCTACGCTCATCAAAGGCTTAAACTTCTTGTATTTACTTTTGGATCCAACAACTGTTGATCCTCGACACTCAGATCCAACGGATCAGATCTGTACTTCTCCTTTGTGCTTCCTCTAGTCACTGGATGCTGATGTAACGGTCATTGGGTATTCGGGATTGGTGATCCAACGGCCACTGTCATTCTTCCTGCTGAGATTTTTTATCTCTCTGACTTAGAAGGTTTTTCTAAGTGTTCAAAGATCTTGATCTTTGCTCCTCCTATGTGTCCTTTTCTTGGACCTCGGCTACACTTCTGGAAAGAGCAAAGCACTATCTCTTCTGAGCTTTGATCTCTACATATTGTGTGCTCCTCCTCCTGAGCTTACACTTCCTTCTGCTCCATCTTCTATTCTTGTCATCAATGACAAGCACACTCTTCCTGTAAACATGCCAACAATCTCCCTCTTTTGCATTGATGGCAACCCTAAACAACTGTGTTATTCTGCTTGGACCTCCAGCTGTAGCATCCAGACCACTCCTTTTGTCCCCCTTTGACATCAATGCCAAAGAAAACATGCTCCTCTTGAGCTATTGCAGTATTTTTCAGAGGTATCAGATATTCAAGCAACACATAGTCCCCCTCACAGGATGGACTCGCTTAGGTTGATAATGGGGTCACGCCCAACTTTTGGCGTAGACACTCAAACTAAGATTTTGCAAGCAATTTAGTGAAGATATCAACAATCTGATCTTTGGATGGAATATAATGCAAAGAAACAATACTGTTGATCACCTATTCTCTCAAGAAGTGATACTTGATGGGTATATGCTTGGTCTTGGAGTGAAACACGGGGTTCTTTGACACATTGATTGCACTGGTATTATCACAATGAATTGGGATCGATGCAGTATATTTTACCTCCAAGTCTGCAAGTGTCTGAATCATCCACAATACTTGGATACAACAAGTGGCAGCTGCAATGTATTCATCTTGTGTAGTTGATAAGGAAATGGAACCTTGCTTCTTGTTCAACCATGATACAAGGGAATCTCCTAAGAATAATGTACCTCCACTCATGCTTTTCCTTTCATCCATGCAGTTAGCCCAATCAACATCTGAATAGACTGATAGTTGAAAATTCTGATTCCTAGGATACCATAGACCATAGTCCATTGTTCCTTTCAAGTATCTGAATATTCTTTTGACAGCTAACAAATGAATATGTTTAGGTGCGGCCTGATACCTTCCTACCATTCCAACAACATGCATTATGTCTGGACAAGATGTTGTGATGTACAATAGGTTGCTTATCATAGACCTATATGAACTTTGATCAACACCAGGTGAGTCATCATCCTTGCTTAATTTGCATCCAGTGACCATAGGTGTGCTCATAGGTGTGGAATATTCCATTTGAAACCTTTTCAACATTTCTCTTATATATTTCTCCTAAGAAAGAAATAATCCTTCAGACCTCTGAGTAATTTGCAGACCAAGAAAAAATGGCAGTTCCCCTATCATAGACATTTCAAATTGAGACTGCTTGGCAGAAGCAAACCATTGTACTAATGAAGCATTATTTCTTTCGAACATGATGTCATCTACATAGACCAACACAATGAGCAAATCATTACCCTTTGTTTTGATATATAGATTGATTTCAATTGTTCCTCTCTTGAATCCTTTGTCTTGAAGATACTTATCCAGTCTATAATACCAGGCACGAGGAGCTTGTTTTAACCCATATAAGGCTTTCTTCAGCTTGCAGACAAAGTCAGGGTTATCTGACAGTTGGAAACCCTCTGGTTTTTCCATATAGACTTCTTCTTTTAGATCTCCATTTAGAAAAGTTGACTTGACATCCATTTGATAGAATTTAAATTGTTTATGACAAGCATAGGAAAGAAACATTTTGATAGCTTCTAATCTTTCTACGGGCACAAATGTTTCNCCAATCCTTCTATTTGAGCATATCCTTTGCAGACCAATCTAGCCTTATTTCTTACAATATTTCCTTGCTCATTCATCTTATTTTTGTAGACCCATTTTGATCCTATTAAATTTTTATTTTCTAGCCTAGGAACGAGTTCCCAAGTGTCATTCTTTTCAATCTGGTCCAGTTTGTCATTCAATGATTTTAACCAATTTACGTCTTTATTGGTGTAATTAAAGTTCTTGGGTTCCACCATGGATATGAAGGCCATATGTGATTGCTCTATGTCTTTGATTATCCTTCTCCTAGTTTGTACACCTTTGTCTCTCTCACCAATTATCTGACTTTCAGGATGATTCTTTTGAGTAATTCTGGAGGAAGGATTTGATGTTGATTATTGTCCTGACTCTTCTTGTCTAGATGTCTCTTCTCCATTTGATTCTTGGACCTGTTCATCTTCAGTTTCAGTTGTGTCCTCTGTAGTAGACTCAATATTGCTCACCTCTCTTACTGGGACTCCTTCATCAACCTTTAAATCAATGCAATCTCTTATTAAAGCATCTATATCCTTTACTATTCGTAGCATATCCTAAGAAGATGCCTTCATCAGCCATGTCATCATACTTGCCAAGGTTTTCATTATTATTCTTTATGTAGCACTTACTCCCAAAGACTTTGAAGTGTTTGATTGAAACAGGTCTCCCATACCACAACTCAAAAGGTGTCTTGTCACTATGTGGTCTGAGGTGGGCTTTGTTAAGGATATGGACTATTGTGTGTATTGCTTCTACCCAATAAGTTTGACCAATTTTCTTCTCATTCATCATTGACCTGGCCATTTGATAAATTGTTCTGTTTTGCCTCTTAACTACATTTTGTTGTGGAGTTCTCGGGATTGTGTATTCTCTCTTGATCCCATGTTTATCACAGAATTCCTTGAAATCACTTGACATAAATTATCCTCCTCTGTCTGATCTTATTGCCTTTAATCTCTCGTTGTTTTACTCTCAGTTAAAGCCTTATATATTTTAAATTTCTCAAATGCTTCATCTTTTTCTTTGAGAAAAGCAACCCAAGTAAGTCTGGAGTAATCATCAATGATAAGCATAAAGTAGTTTTCCTTCCTTGTGCCTTCCTATCTTGATGGTCCACATAAATCCATATGAACTAATTAGAGTGGTTTCTCTATTGAAGTAGAGCTCTTGGATTTAAACTGTGTCCTGGTTAGCTTTCCTACTTGGCAGGGTTTACACACAAAGTCTTGTGGCTTTGATATTCTTGGAAGATCTTTTACTGCCTC
>SNQJ01S0064863.1:25840-43610 GCA_010110895.2 Picea sitchensis
GTGGCCCGAGAAATATTTGTCATCACAATTATAACAAAGGCCTTTGAGTTGGCATTCAACCATTTCATCCCTGGTCAATTTTTGGATCTTTAGTAGAGCGGAGTGAGTAGTGGGCTTTACTAGTTTAGTGCGAGGGATAAAGGATGGTTTCTGGTTTTGAGAAGAGACAACCTGTTGTGCTTCTTTATCTCTTTTAGTAACCTCCACCCAACTCTAAGGCAGAGCCATGAGGACATGAACCCGAATCTCATCCTTGAGGCCACTGATAAAACACTCTCGGAAAAAGGCATCAGAAATGCCCTCTGTCTGAAAAGCCAGGCACTCAAAGGCAGCTATAAAGTCTTCCACTATTCCTGATTGTTTCAACTTGATCAAACTACCCAAATGGTTGGTGTCAATGTCAAAGCGTTCATAAAGCTCTATCACAAAGTGTGTCCAAGCAATATACCCTTGACGAGAATTTTTTCTCCATTGCCACCATTGCCAACATTCTTGATCTAGATGGAGAACACCATATCGGATTTTGGCCAAGTCATATGTAATGCCATATAAAGAGAAATAATGTTCCATTTGGGTTACCCAACCAGTGGGGTTCGAGCCATCAAATTTGGTCACATCCACCCGCGAAAGGCATAGGTCACGTTGAAAGTGATGGTGTTGAAAGTTATGGGAATGAGAGGAATGTTCAACTTTAGTATGTGGAGGTGAGTCAGAGGAAGGGTTATCTGTAGGGATGTGCAGCTTGGTACAGAGTGTCGAAAAGACAAATTCAAGTTGGGTGGTCAGGTCTTGTTTGATTTCCTCCTTTTAGGACTGGATGGTTGTATGATGGTGGAAACATTGGCACTGAGTTGTTTCACTTCTTGTTGGGTCTTGGTGAGACTAGATTGCAAGGTATTGAAGCGAACTTCCAAGTCTTGGCTACGGGTATGGGCCATGAGGACGAGGGAACCGAAAAGGGGCGGGTGTGGTCAATTTTTTTTCCAAAAAATGATATGTATGAATGTGATAAGGCCGAAGAGATGAATCCAATGGAATAGGTCTCAAATAATGGTGGAAAATTTTCCAGACTTTTTTTTTTTTTTTCTTTTTTTTACACCTGCGGAATTATACTCTGGTCTAAAGAATACTGCAGTGATGAAATGCCCAAATTCTTAACCAAGAAGAAATGTGTAGTGATTTGGCAACCCAAACACAATTGCACAGTAATAGATCTTGTTTGTTTTAATTTTTTTATGTTTATGTCCCCAAGGGTTAGGTATTCAAGGGTTCTACAGAAAAGGGTTTGCCCTATGTTATAGCTCTCTGATATATGTGCAGGGTCCAACAATAGGACTCAGCCCAATATCTTAGGGCACTAACTAAGCAGGCTAGATCGTACCCTTAACCGTACTACCCGACTACCCAGGTACTAGAGAGTATCTTCCCGAGTGTTGTTCTCGGTGGCACTATAGCAGTCAGGCAGCCGATCGATTTATCTAAAAAGGGCTTCAAGTAATCTAGGTCTATCTGTACACAGGTGTTTTCTGATGCGCTACCACTCAAAGGGGTACCAACAGGGGTTACAAGGGTGGCCAACAGAATGTGCGCTTAAGTACCACTTGTATTTCCTATGTGTATGAATCCCTCGACTGCGGGTTTATGCGCGTAACGATAGATACCTGTGGCTTAAAGACGTCGAAATACGTCTCTACCCTGGAAAAAAAAATTACCCACAATTTCTGCCGAGGAAAGTGCTCTGATGCCACTTGTAATATACCAGATATAAAAAGTATGCAGAATAGAAATAAAAGGATAGAAATGGCAGAATAACAACAATATAACTAGAACAATCACCACAATAACAATGAAATGATATAAGAATAACAATAGAAATAGCACTTTGATTCTGAGAGAAATGTTCACGGGCCTCTTTGAGGGGGCAACCTCCAGTCGAGCAGAGCTCTATTACAATAATATCCAAGCTAGGGTGCTCATACCCTTGACTCCTATTTATTCTAAATATGTCTATCAAAAGAAGCATCTAGAGGAAGATCCTTCTAGAAGCGGAAGCTTCTATTAGGTCTTCTTACATTTGATTTATTCTATTTTATTGCAAGGCCTTATTAATATTGACCTTTATCACATCTGAATATATTGTTCTACCTATGTGCAGGTTAGGACCCTAACACTCAGCCAAATAACTAGGGGTGGTGATAAGGAAAAATTTGCGTGGGGTCGGTCCCAACAACAAGCGTTCGATGATTTGAAGCAACGCTTGTGCTCAGCCCCAGTTCTTTCACTACTAGACCTACATCATCCCTTTGAGATCGAGAAATATGCTTCAGACTATGTTGTGGGCGTCATTCTCACTCAACATGGCCACCCCATGGCCTATCATAGTGAGACACTATCAGATGTTGTCTGTAAGTATCCTACTTACGGCAAAGAAATGTACTCCATTGTGAAATCCTGTCGCAAGTGGAGACATTACATTCTTGGGAAGGAGACAGTCATCCACATTGATCATAAGCCATTTCAGTTCATGCAGATAGAAGGAAAATTATAGAATGACCACCCTCAAAATTGGTCCACATACTTACAACAATTCCACCTCAACATCAAGTATAAAATAGGAAGGACCAACCACGTCGTTGATTGCCTCAGTAGATCGCCAGTCGCGACACTCACCATGGTGCTGGACTCTTGCGGCCATGAAACCTCTGGATGGCCCCAACTCTATGACACAGACCTGAACTTCGCCACCACTTACCAAATGTTGGGTGCAAATGCAGTCGTCGATAATTTCCATCTTCAAAATGGGTTGTTTTGTCGTCTGGGCCATCTATGTGTTCCATCAAGCGAGAGAGCAAAGATGATCTAGGAAGCCCCCTACATTCGGGTGGCAGGACACTTTGGCATCGAAAAGACAGTGGTGATGCTACAAAAACATTTCTACTGGCTGAAACTTCGACAGGAGCTCAACAAGTATATGAGGTCCTACACTGCCTGTGCTATTGCCAAAACGACCTCTAAGAAACAGGGCTTGTACACCCCTCTTCCTACTCCTGACAGGCCATTGGAATCCATCTCAATGGACTACATGTTGGGCCTCCCGTCCACCAAGCAGGGAAATGACTGTGTTTTTGTGGTTGTTGATCGCTTTTCTAAGATGGCGATTTTGGTTGCCTGCAAGAAGAGCATCACAATAGAAGCCACCGCTAATCTCTTCTTTGAACGAGTTTGGGTACATTTTAGAATCCCAAAAACCATTGTCTCGGATCGGGACAGTCAATTTCTCAGAACATTCTGGTCGAGCCTCTAGTCACTGTTGGACACCAACCTCACCAAATCCATGACCTTCCACCCCCAGACATATGGCCAAACTGAGGTTGTAAATCGAATGATCGTGCATATCCTGCACATGTATAATTCAAAGCACCCTCGCACATGGGATGAGAGTCTTCCCTATGTCCAACATAGCTACAATCGAGCCCTGCATAGCTCAACCGACCATAGCCCCTCTCAGGTGGGGTTGGGATTCCAACCATTGGGTCCCATAGATGTTGAAATTCCCCTTGCGGTCACCTCAATCGACTCATCTTTTTCTCCAACTAAAGCTGACAAAGCCACCTGGTTCATTGAGCAGATCCAACACATCCGCCAACAGGTTCAGAATATCCTACAGAAGTATAATGACAAGTACAAGCAGTGCCATGATCAACATTAGGTGCCACATAAGTTTCAGGTGGACGACAAAGTTTGGTTGCACTTGCAGAAAGAACGCCTTACAGGACCCCATCGGAAGCTTCTCCCACTCCATTATGGGTTGTACACCATCACCAAGGCTATGGGGGATAATTCTTTTCATCTCAACACTCCTCCTTTCCTTGGCCTACACCCAGTGTTCAACGTGGACCTCCTTCGACCTTATTTCCCACCATTATTGGACACCTCAGACGTAGCAGAACAATTGACACCAATAGAGATCAACCCCAATTGCATACAAAAATCATCTAGTGATCATATTGTAGACACATAGATCAAGGGAACTCGATAACAAAGGATCCATATTTATCGAGTTGTTAAAGCAATGCAACTCCTGAACCAAGGCAAGTGGTTCACCGGGGGCCAAATTCAGCAGAAATTTCCTCATCTGATGGGGGAACTCAACGCAATGGATACCATTGCTTCCTAAGGAGGGAGGATTGATCCAGGTGGATATCAATGGCCACCCACCTTTTCCAGCCAGCTCAAAACAACTTTCTGGCAATTTTGGTAATTTGTTATTTTTAGTAGTTTTTCGGGTCGTGAACTTTCGGAGTCGTTTTGAGGCCCTAAACTATGTTTTCTTGGGTATATTTTGATTGAAAAAATTCATCATGAAATTTTTGTCAATAGTTGTATTCCTCGGATAGATCTTTCCAACGGGCTATCATACGCCTAAAACAGAGATTGTATGCAAAAGTTATGACCCCGGGAAGTTGATGTATTGACTTACCCAAACGAGGCCCACATGACTTTTGGCGCTTCATCTCCTAGAGTTAGGTTTTTGGATGTCTAGGGTTTTTGACACTCTTATTTATTGTAAAAAGGCCTTTAGAGCCTCATTGTAATCATCTTCTTGTGAATGAGCGCAACCGTCACATCTCTTCTCAGAGATAAGCCGACACCATTCCAGCAAGCTTGTTTTCCACTGCGTTTTACAGTTTCAACTTATTTCCTTGTTGAATAAAAAACCAATTTTACTGTATCTTTGTTATTCTGTGTTAAGCATCTGTTAATCATCTATAGTCATTTCGTTCTGCTCATAAAATACAGATCATATTTTGACGGCTTAAATGCCCCTGAGTCGGGTTTCTCAAGCCACAAGCTAGACGCGCAAGTCACGGACAAACTAGCAAACAAAAAAAAATGATAACATCATATTAAATTAATTGTTTGCATAAATTTGTTTGATTAAATGTTATATTAAATCATGAAAATAATTCTAATCTTTTATATTAAATATACAACGAGATTAAAAAAAAAGTCATCTAAGCAAACTTTACAATAATAGTTGTTAATATTAATCATTCAAATAGTAATAACCTCTTTCATATATTTTAAATCATGAAAATTGTAAATCACATTTGAATAATTGTATAAATCAATTTTGTTTCATTAAATATTCTATTAAATTCATGAAAATAAGTCTAAATTACTATAATAGATTCTACTATGAATCTTATAAAAAGAGACCTTTCCTCTTGATTCCTATGATAAGGTATTATACAAGAAACCTAAGCTTTGGAATGATTGATTTCCTTCAAAATGGTTCCCTTGCCACCTAACATCCCTAAAAGATTAGGGATTGTAGATAGAGAGATTGGATTCCCTTATACAAGAAACCTAAGCTTTGGAATGATTGATTTCCTTCAAAATGGTTCCCTTGCCACCTAGCATCCCTAAAAGATTAGGGATTGTAGATAGAGAGATTAGATTCCCTCTATCAATGTCAAATATATACCCTTGATTTGAATCCCTTGTTGTATTCCAATACTCGATGAGTCCTTCTCTAGACCTAAAAATTGACTTTAGGAGTTCCTCTCTCTCCTATTTGGTCATTTTTCTCTAAGTTTTTCTGAGTGAAATCATAATGTGCTCAGTTTGCTCTTTTAAAATCTCTTAAATTACTTAAATTTTCTTTTTCTTATTTTATATATATATATATTTCCATTCTTATGTATATTATTAATAATATCATATAAAAATAAACATCTTGGAAAAGGGCATGGTAATATGAATTAAAAAAAACTTTCAATCTTAAAATGTGGCATTAAATTTGTATCATAAAGTTTTATCAAAATGGAAGTAGGATCTTCATCATTATTTTTTTTATTAGCAATTTTTTTCAGATCATTTTTAGGGGCATGAATTTCACTTGTACATTTAAACATAGGAAAAAATATTTAAACTTTACAATTGTTACAAATAATAAAAATAAATTTACCAATTTACTATAGATTAACACTTTTACAATTGATTATTTTTATTTAACCTTGAATCTCAACTATTATTCAATTTACTAGAGAGTAATATTTTTAAGGTTGATTATCATGCTTTAGCATTGAAAATAAAATTGATATTTCATATTAGGTACATTGATCCGAATTCATGAGCGGAACGAAATGAATAACACACTGAATACAATAACACAGAGATATGGAGAACAACAACAGATATCCAATGAACACTAACTTCTATTGAATAAATAAAATAGGTTGAAGTTGTAAAACTGCAGAACTGAAAACAACTTGCTCGAATGGTGGTAGTTATCTCTGAGAAGAGATGTGGCTGCTACGTGCATATGTCTAAGAAGAATGATTACAATGAGGCTCCAGATTCCTTTTTAACATTACTCATGAATGTTGAAACCCTAGACATCCAAAAATCTAACCCTAGGAGATGAAACACCAAAAGTTATGTGGGCC
The DNA here is from genome assembly GCA_010110895.2 of Picea sitchensis. Classification (NCBI taxonomy): domain Eukaryota; kingdom Viridiplantae; phylum Streptophyta; class Pinopsida; order Pinales; family Pinaceae; genus Picea; species Picea sitchensis. The sequence continues at coordinate 32,293 of SNQJ01S0064863.1, forward strand.
TCGATGGGTAAGTTGGTAGCTCAACTTCCCGGGGTCGTAACATTTTCATACGACCTCCATTTTAGGCGCATGATAGCATGTTGGAAATGCATTTTCAAGAACTACACATTGTGTCGTCAAACTCTAACTTTGTTTATATTTTAACTATGGAAAGCCAAAAAAACATTGTTTAGGGCCCCAAAACGGCCCTGGAAGTACAGAAAAATGTATTTACATGAAAAATTCCAAAATAAGACAGTTGGATTAGGTGGGTGGCCACCAATCTCCACCTAGAAACTGTGTAGGGGTTCATATGGATCCAGAAGTGTAGAACCCACAATTACAAATAATTAAAGAAGAACGTGTTGAACTAAAAACTATCAAGAGGAGCTAGTTGGAATAGGTGGGTGGCCACCAATATCCACCTGGATTAGTCCTCCCCCATTAGGAAGCAATGGTATCCATTGTGTTGAGTTCCCCCATTAGGTGAGAAAATTTCGGTTGAATTTGTCTTCGGGTGAGCCACTTTCCTTGGTGCAGGAGTTGCCCTGCCTTGACAACCTGATAAAGTTGGATCCTTTGTTGGCGAGTTCCCTTGACCTATGTGTCCACTATTTGATTAGTGGATGTATGTTACATGCAGTCAGGGTTGAGATTTATTAGTGTCAATTGTTCTGCGATCTCTGAGGTGTCCAATAATGGTGGAAAATATGGTCGAAGGAGGTCCACATTGAACATTGGGTGCAAGCCAAGGAAGGGGGGAGTGTTGAGCTCAAAAGAATTATCACCCATAGCCTTGGTTATAGTGTAAGGCCCGTAGCGAAGTGGATGGAGCTTCCAATGGGGCCCGGTAAGGCATTCTTTATACAAATGTACCAAACCTTATCTCCCACCTGAAACTTGTGAGGTATATAGTGTTGATCATGGCGTCGCTTGTACTTAGAATTGGCTTTATAAAAAATATCATGGACTTGTTGGCGGATGTGTTGAATACAATCAATGAATCTGGTGGCTTTTTCGACCTCAGACTGAACATGGGAAGAATATGTTTTTGTTGTTGCAAGAGGTAGTGCAACATCAATGGGACACGGGGGTTGGAATCCCAGCCCCACATGAAAGGGGCTATGTCCAGTGGAGCTATGGAGAACCCTGTTGTAGCTATGACGAACATAGGGAAGACTCTCATCCCATCTACGCGGATGCTTAGAGTTATACATGTGTAGGATGTGCACAATCATCTTATTAACGAACTCTATTTGGCCATTGGTTTGAAGGTGGAAGGTAGTGGATTTAGTGAGCTTGGTGTCCAACAGTGACCAGAGACTTGACCAAAATGTGTTGAGGAACCTGTTATCCCGATCGAATATGATGGTCTGTTGTATCCCAAAATATATCCACACTCATTCAAAGAAGATCTTGGTAGTATCTTTTGTTGTGATGCTCTTCTTGCAGAATGTGAGAATGGCCATCTTCGAAAACCGATCAACCACCACAAATACACAATCATTTCCTTGCCTTTTGGAGGAAAGGCTAGAAATGTAATCCATTGATATGTATTCCTAATACCTATTGGGAGTAGGAAGAGGGTTGTATAATCCTTTCTTCTTGATGGGTGGCTTGGAAATGGAACAGGAAGTGCAAGATCTGATATACTTGTTGATGTCCTGTCGAAGTTTTGGCCAATAATTTCTTTTCTATAGAATGACCACAGTTTTCTCCAAGCCAAAATGTCTTACCATCTGATTGTAGTGAACCTCCCAAATAAACTTTTCATGATCGCTTGCAAGAATAGAGAGATGGTTTAGATGGAATAACAATCCATCCTGAATGTGAAAATCAGTGACATTCGCTCCTATACCCAAGAGCTGATAGGTGGTGGCGAAGTCAGGATCTCATTGATAAATTTGGGGACACTCAGATGCCTCATGCCTACAGGAATGGAGCACGGTGGTGAGTGCAGCCACGGGAGGTCGAATGAGGCAATCAACAACACGATTTGTGCTCCCTATCTTATACTTGATGTTGAGATGGAACTTTTGTAGTTAGGTGGACCATTTTTTATGGCAGTCGTTCTGTAAAATCCCTTGTGTCTGTATGAAATACACAGGCTTATGATCGAGGTGGATGATTGTCTCCTTTCCCAGAATGTAATGTTTCCATTAATGACAGGCTTGCATAATGGAATACATTTCCTTGTCATAGGTGGGGTCTTTGCGTACAATATATGAGAGTGTCTCACTATGGTATGCTACTTGATGATCATGTTGAGTGAGAATTGCGACTACATCATAGTTGGATACATCAATCTCAATCTCGAACAGTTGTTGCGGATCAGGTAAGGAGAGTACTGGAGCTGAGCACAAGTGATGCTTCAGATCATCAAATTCTCATTGTTGTTCCTTCCCCATGGGAAATTTTCCCTGCCACCGCCCTCGGTCACTTGGATAAGGGCCCATATTGCAATATAGGAGAATCCCAACATGAATCATCGGTAGAAGTTGCAAAGTCCCAAGAAGCTTCGAAGCTTGGTTAGTGTGGTCAAGGCTAGCTAGTCACAGATGACTTGGATCTTAGTTGGATCCACATGTACCCCATGTTCATAAAAAATGTATCCCAAGTATTGGACCTTGTTCATGCAAAAGGAGCATTTTTCCAAGTTGGCATATAGCTTGTGTTGCCGCATAGTGCTCAAAACTTGTTGAATATGCTACATGTGCTCCTCCCAAGTTCTACTGAAGATGAGGATGTCATCCAAATATACCACCACAAAAGATTTGGTGAAGGGTCTCAATAAATGATCCATCAACCTCATGAAAGTGGTTGGTGCATTTGTTAAGCCAAAGAGAATGACCAACCATTCGAAGAGACTTTATTTAGATTTGAAAGTTATCTTCCATACATTAGTTGGTTCGATGGGAACTTGGTGGTAGCCATAATTTAGGTCAATCTTGCTAAAGAAATTTCCCCCCTTGAGTTGGTCAAGAAGGTCATCAATTCGGGGAATTGGGTATCGGTTACTGACTATGATTTTGTTTAATGCTTTGTAATCAATGCAGAGTCGTTGGGTCTTGTCTTTCTTCTGCACTAGTACAATCGGGCTTCCTCAAGGGGAGGAGATGGATCTAATGTACCCCTTTTGAAGCAGCTCTTGGATCTAACGCTTGATTTCATCATTTTCCATCAGCGAGCAATGATAGACTAGTCCATTGGGGAGAGGTGCACCGGGGGTTATATCAATTGGATGCTTGACTTGGTAGTACGTCGATACCCTGGTGGGTGAGGAGAAGATGGATTTGTACTCTTCCATGATCCCATCCACTTTCTTATGTTGCAAAGAGAGGCTCTGTGTAGAGGCCACAGATGTGGTGGCGACCTTCTTCTTACTATGAGCACATCTTACAAAGAAGACAAACTTCCTGGTCTGTGAAATGACCTTATTGCATTGCTTAGCAGAGATTAAAGAAATAGCGATAGAAGGCGCTACCTCTGGTATCCTATACAATTGTCTACCTAAATTAATAATAAAACTACGAGGTCTAGACTCATACACAATATGTCACTTCCATAAATATGTGTGTCCTAAAATAACATCACAAACTTCAAGGGGAGCAATACCACGCAATACCTTGTCTTTGAAGGGCTTGATGTCGTACGACAAACGACACTGTTGGTTGATGTGGAGATATATTTCTTGGCAAAGCCAGTTGATGATGTAGGGTTGGGGGTGCAGTGTCGTCGGCAGGTCCATCCACTTAACGACCTCTTTTGAGATCGGGTTCTTCTGACTACTAATGTTGACAATGAAATGAAGTGGATCCCCCTTTACCCACATCTATGAGTGAAAGAGGTATTCCCCTTCCTCTGGTTCTTCGGGTTCGCTTGGCTGGAATTTGGTGGTAGCGACAGTGGCATTGGGTTCAACATCAATAATTTGATTCATTCCTTCTGGATTTGATTTGGATTCATAATCTACCTCTAACTCGAAATCTTTCATCTCGACCACCAGTGACTACTTGGAGATCCATTCTTCGGTGTTGTGCCAAGGGTTTTATTGTATTCACACCATTTTCCTGTGTCCTTATTCGACTTCTCATTACCCTTCTTATGTTGCGGCTTGGACGGGTTGTCCTGAGAGTGGCCATCTTTGATTTGTCCCATTTTTTGTGGTTGGGGTTGCCTTTGCCCTATTTCGGCTGTGAGGAGTTTGCAGATCCAAATTCTCACCTCTTTTGCTTCAACTTCTGCTCAATCTTGACAACATATCTATAAGTTTCACATAATGATGTGACGTCCAGAAACTCCATTTATGTTTGAATGTATTTATGCAAATAGTCGCGTTATTTGAGCACCAGATGTCGTTCAAAGTCTTTGATACCCAATTTGGCGCGCAGGGTATGGAAAATATTGGTGAAATCTAGTACTATCTGGTCCCTTTCCTGACACACCATGGTCCATCTTGTGTATTGGTCCTCAAATCTTCCAACGTGGTAGTATTGTTCTTTAATGGAATCCCTGAAGGAATACCATGTGGGGGATACCATAAATATTGCATATTCCTCTATGGCCCTTTGCTTAAAGTAAGTATCCCACTAGTCCTTAACATGAGGGATGGCCTTGAGGAGTGAAAAAATAATATTTTCCCCGTCGAAAAAAATGTGGACCGAAAAATACCCTACGAGCATATTCATCCATTTATATACAACATCCCCATCTATCAGTGCTTCAAATAATGGAATATCAAAATTTACTTGTCCCTTGAAGGGGTTGTATGGACACTTGATGAAGATGTGTCTCCCGTGGGTAGCCGCCAAAGGATATGTGCAAAGTTGTCCATCATTTCATTATTTTTTGTGCAAGGGCTTCCTCGAGCAACATTTTAAAAGGATCTCATGCTCCATCATATTTCTTTTCGTCCCCCATGAGTTGTTTTCGAGCTCGGTGCGGCCGATCTTGCAAAGGCTCCACTAGTTTGAGTCCCAACTTCTTGTACCCAGATCTTTTTGGGGACATGCACGAAGAAAAATAAATGAAGAGCAAACCGCTCTAATACCAATGATCTGGATTTATGAGCGGAATGAAATGAATAACAAATTGAATAGAATAACACAAAGATATGGAGAAAAACAACAAATATCTAGTGAACAATAACTTATATTGAATAAATAAAATAGGTTGAAACTATAAAACTGCAGAACTGAAAACAACTTGCTTGAATGGTGGTAGTTATCTCTGAGAAGATATGTGGTTGCTACGCATATTCATCTAAGAAGAATGATTACAATGAGGCTCCAGAGGCCTTTTTAACATTAATCATGAATTCCAAAACCCTGTACATCCAAAAACCTAACCCTAGGATATGAAACACCATAATTTATGTGGGCCTCGATGGGTAAGTTGGTACCTCAACTTCCCAGGGTCATAACTTTTGCATACAACCTCCATTTTAGGCGCATGTTAGCCCGTTAGAAAGGTAGTTTTGGGAACTACACATTATGTTGGCAAACTTTGACTATGTCTATAGTTTGACTGTGGCAAACCAAAAAAACATTGTTTAGGGCCCCAAAACAACCCTGGAAGTACAAAAAGATGTACTGACATGAAAACTTCCAAAATAAGCCAGTTGGATTAGGTGGGTGGCCACCAATATCCACCTAGAAGTTGTGTAGAGCTTCAGACGGTCCCGGAAGTGTAGAACCCACAATTACAAAGAATTACAGAAGAACGTGTTGAACTAAAAACTGTAAAGAGGACCCAGTTGGAATAGTTGGGTGGCCACCAATATCCACCTGGATCATACATGTAAATTAACAATCCACCCTAACATATGGTGGTGGAACATTAGACTTTAATATTTTAAATGACATTGTACTAAATGTATTGTTGTGATGAGATCTAGTTCTTGATATTGTGTTATTATGTAAATTAATATTATTACGTTTTCCATCATCCTTAGTTGTATGTCTAATTTCTTCAATTTCTAGTTGATTCTCAATATGGTATTCAAAGTGTCCATAGTACACCTCTATTAGAATTTTTACTATTGAACACAATGATATTAGCAAGCGCATATTTTAAGTCATTGATACTATTCTAAGATGCCAAACATGATGTTTTGATTGTTTATTATCACATACACTCCCAAATGCAATGTCTTATAGAGAGGAGGCAATGGATCAACAAACACACATATTGGATATAAGGTGGTTAATGTATGTTGATTGGCGTATATAAATCATCCTTTTGTAACTAATCCAACAAAAAAATTTAAGAGTGTTATGCACATTAACTATTAATAATAATTTTTTTGAAACAAGAACAAAAAATGTAAACCCATTAAGGGGAACAACGATGGAAAAAAGTGTTCTTCATTAATATTTTTCTTGAAAACAAAAACAAATAATCTCCTTTAAAAATCATAAATATACATTTATGAACATAATTAATTAAAAGTTAATTATTTTAATGAATTTCATGTAATTAGTCATAGAAACAACAATTTTACATCCATTATTACAATATGGGTTATATCCCATTGATGGTTTTAACTATGCATTCATTGATGTGATTATTATGTTCTACAAGATTCCATACACTTTATTTTCATGGAATTAGATGTATAATAGTTTTTTGTGAGAAAAGATGATAAGGTCCACTTTAACCTACAAGCCATCTACATCTAATTTGGTCAACTTACTTACACATGTAATTAATTTTGAGCTCAAGATGCTTTATTTTAGCAACTAAATCATAATTAAAGATATTTTGTGTAAACAAAAATATAATTGTACTCTAAGGGGCTTAAGAAAATATTTTGGGAAAAAATATTTTGTGGTCCAAATTATATTTTAAACATCATGAACATATTATATTTAAACAAAATATAATTAAAATATTAAAAATATATTAATTAAAATAATATTAGATGTTAATGCTTAATACTTAATCTTCGTTATTAATATTTAGAGGAGTCCCCGTCACTAAGCACCAAATAGGGAAGTTTTTCATGTTACTCTCAAAGAAAAGAATAATGTGATTATGATGTTGTATAAGATTCTATACACTTTTTCATGGTATTAGGTGTATAATATTTATTTTTATTTTTATTTTGGGATAGGATGATAAGGTCCACTTTAACCTACAAACCATCTAATTTGGTCAACTTATAAATGTAATTAAGATTGAACTCAAGATGTTTTATTTCAAGAGCTAAATCATAATTACATATATTATTGTTTGTAAAAATATATATAATTTAAATTTATAAAGAAACATATTAATTAAAATAATCTTAGTTGTTAATATTTAATCTTGGTTCCCCCGGATGGGGTGCCACGCGTCGAGGATGGCGAGGGGAGGCGGCAAGGGGAGGCGGGGGGCCTTTAATACCAGTCCTCCCCACACACTCCGCGATTCAATTCGAAGCGTCAGCTCCTTCCACCTCCGTAACCTGATGCAACTCAGCACAAGCGCCCTCGGTTCGGCCAGCCAGAGCATTAAGCTCATGGCTTTAATGGCGTTTATTATGGTTCATTTTCCCATCAACCTTCTCGAGAGCTCCATTGTGTTCGAACAGTTTCCTACGCAGCAAGGATGCCATCCAACTTCCGACGACTTGGCTCTAACCTTCGGTTCAGTCATGCCGCGTTTGAGGGGGCGACCACGCAGAGGGGTTGACTGGTATGCAGCCGCCTCTAGACGGAAATGACACCGAGAATTCCAAAACGCAGTGACTCTAGCCAGGAAGCGACGAAGGCAGGCAATTCAGGCAGCAGGTTCACCTCTAGGCAACAATCGTGGAAGAAGATTCGAGCATTCAGCTCCCACCGGATTTTTCGGACAAGAAAATGGTTACCTTCCCTGATGATTGGGATCCCCACACCCGTGTCTTCAGCTCTGGAACTACTCCCCGCGGCAGAACCTCCTCTGACTCCTGCGCTAAAGCCTCCTCGGACCCCGGCACAGAAACCTGCATTATAGAAGAGGAGCAGTTGATGGACGTTGGTACAGCCAAGGACGCAGGATGTCTGGGACGTGATGACAAGCAGCCGAGGCCGCCCTCGACATCTCTTTTACTCCCGGAGCAGCTGCATCTTATATTTGAAGTGAGAATCCTGGTTGAAGACCAAATCTTCCGAGCGGTCTGCGCAAGCCAGCGCCTGGATATGATGTATGCGGCTTATTCCAACGACACACCCAAACGACTTTGTCCTACCTGCGCACAGCCATTTGCAATACCAGTCCGTGCAGCAAAAGCAAAGGATGACAAGGCGAGCACTGGTTAACAGGTCTCAAAGTTTGCATGCTTTTATTTATGCTTGTTGTTATATTTTCCCAGGACAGTAGTCCTTTAGGTGTTAGTCTGGATAGCCTTATATACTACGTTATCAAATTGATGTTAGTTACGAATATACCCCCTGGTTTCCTACAGGCAAGGTGGCTCTATGCTCTCTATAAATTTTGGACATGTTACAGTGAGATAGCCAGGTGTCATGGTTTCCTACACAGGCAGGACACCTGGCTCCTATGTGTCATGTATCCTCTTTTTTGGATGAAGCTTTAATATGAAAGGTCCCACTTTTTACTTTAAAAAAAAAATATTTAATCTTGGTTCTTGATATTTATAGGAGTCTCCATCACTAAGCACCTTAAAGGGTATCTTGGGATGTATTTAATATTGGGAACAAACAAACAAATTAGAGGAGTTGATTACATTTAGTAAAAAATGGATGAGTACAAATTTCTTTTTCTTGTAAATGGTCTTGCACATAACTTATGGTTCTTGAATAAAAAAGGAATTGGTGTAGGTAGTTGGTTGGACCAATTTTTGTGAATAATTTAGCTTAGGTTTCAAAAGGAATTGGTGTAGGCAGTTGGTTGGACCAATTTTTGTGAATAATTTAGTTTAGGTTTCAAGATATTTGTGAAAAAATTGTAAGAACCTCAACAATTTTACTTTTATTGTTGATTTCAATATTTATTCATTTAATTGATACATTTATAAGCATTATTCAAGGTATACATTTCACCCATATTGTGTTGTAAAGTGCATCTAACTTCTCTAATTATAATAAAAAAATTAGCTCATAACTTTTTACACAAAATGTTTTTAGTGTATCTTGTTAAGTACCTATCAAACACATCTTGATTATTATATATATATATGCTACATAGAATATGTTTGTACTCAATCCACTAGTTACTAGCTACTATTGCTAAAAAACAAAGATTATTGTACACATAAAAAACATTTTATTAGTTTAATGTATGACAACAAATATATATCAAAAACACCTTTTATGCAATGCCACAAAAGGAACAACATGTGGATCTCACAATTAAAAATGATTCATAATTCATTAAAGAGATTGAAGTTCATTTAGTTTATTTTCAACATGATAGTTGTAAACTGTTGTTAACTTTTCATATCCAACATCATAAAATGAATAAAAAACATTATTGGACAATTATAGATAACCATAATAAAATGACACATCCACAAAATAAATGTTGAAATAAAACATGTACATATCACTCTTCATAGCCATCACCCTTATCTTCCCCACTTGGCATGGTAACATTCTTGTTCTAAAAAAGATGTCTTGATCTCAGCTCATGCTGCCTTAGTATGAACCATAAGTCCATATCCAATGCATATGGATAAAAAACACTTGATTACAATGTTAGAAGTCTCTTTATTTTCAATGTGTATCTTTTTATAGTTGATACATATGATCCACTATCATGATCTTCCTTTACATTATTTTAGTTGAAGGTATTCCCACCACTTGCACTCATAAATAACACATTGAAAAGATGAGAAATCCACTTGCATGGTATTCAAAGTTTCCATAGTACACCTATATTAGAATTTTTACTATTGAACACAAGTATAGTATATTATAAAGAGGATATTTAAAGTCATTAAAAATATTCTAAGATATCAAGCATGATGTATTTTATTGTTAATTATCACATACAGTCCCATAGGCAATGTCCTATATAGGGGAGGCAGAGGATGAACAAATAGACATATTGCATACAAGGTGGTTAATGTTTGTTGATTGATGTATATCAATCACTCGTTTGTAACTTATCCAACAATTGTTTGTAAGAAGGTTATGAACGTTAACTATTAATAATATTTATTTTTTTAAAGAACAACTAATTTAAACCCATTTAAGGGGGGAAATGGTAAAAAAATGATGTTCTTCATTAATTTCTTTCTTGAAAGTTGTCTAATTGTTCTACGTTTTAGTTCTTTTCATCAGAATTCGGCGACATAAATTTGCACAAAATCACAATTTTATGTTGTTGAAATTGCATTTATGAATGCAGAAATGGATTCAACGTGCTGAAAAATACTTGGGGCAATCGTATTATACAGAATTAACCACTCAAATCTACAGATCCAAAAATTTCTTGCAGAATTTCGAGCAAAATTAAATAGAAAATATCCTAGAAAAAGGGCCAAATGTAGAACAGTTAAACTAGGAAAAAATATTCAATCTCCTTTAAATGTACATTTATCAACAAAATTAATTAAGAGTGAATTATTTTAATGAATTTCATGTTAATAGTCATAGAAACAACAATTTTACATCCATGATTACAATATGGATTATATCCCATTAATGGTCTTAATTATGCATTCATTGATGTGATTGTGATGTTGTATAAGATTTTGTACACTTTATTTTCATGACATTGGGTGTATAATATTTTTATTTTGGGGGAAGAATTATAAGGTCCACTTTAACCTACTAGCCATCTAATTTGTTCAACTTATATATGTAATTAAGTATGAATTCAAGATGCTTTATTTCAATAACTAAATTATAATTCAACATATTGTTTGTAAACAAAAATATAATTAAAATAATCTTAAATGTTAATACTTAATCTTAGTTATTAATATTTACAGGAGTCACCATCACTAAGAACCTTAAGCATTATCTTTGCATGTATTTAATATAGGGAACAAACAAACAAATTAGAGGAGGTGGTTAGGAGAAAATGGATAAGCACAAACTGTAATTGCACTCTAAGGGGCTTAAGAAAACATTTTGGGAGTTAGATTGTGTTCAAAATTATTTTTTAAACATGGTTTAATATAGGGAACAAACAAACAAATTAGAGGAGGTGGTTAGGAGAAAATGGATAAGCACAAACTGTAATTGCACTCTAAGGGGCTTAAGAAAACATTTTGGGAGGAGTTAGATTGTGTTCAAAATTATTTTTTAAACATGGTTCCAAATAGAGAAGTTTTGCATGTTACTCTTGAAGAAAAGAGAAATGTGATATGATGTTATATAAGATTCCATACACTTTATTTTCATGAC
>SNQJ01S0064863.1:53787-84198 GCA_010110895.2 Picea sitchensis
GAAGTCATTTTAACAACAGGAGAAAATATTTCATCAAAATCTATACCTTTCTTTTATGCAAACCCCTTTACAACAAGTCTAACCTTGTACCACTTTTTGCCTCCATCTTCTTCCTTCAACTTGTAAACCATTTATTCTGTAATGTTATTTTTTTTGCAGGCAAATGAACCAAGTCCCAAGTCTGGTTATTTACTAGGGAATCCATTTACTCTTTCATTCCTTGCTCCCACTTCTTTTTGGTGTCTACCTACATTGCCTCTTCATAACATTCTAGTTCACCATAATCAATTGACAATAAATAATAAAATGAAGGAGAGTATCGTTCAAGGGGTCTACTTAACCTGGAATATATTCTAACAACACTTTCAGGAGTTTGAGGTACATGTTGTTCCTGTTGTTGTACATTTTGATTTTTTGGTTCCTTTGGAATTTCTTTTTCAGTGATCTCATCAAGCACTATGTATTCTGGTTTTTATTTTTCTTGTATCTTTCCCTGCAATTGATCTTTGTACATGACCTTCTCATTGAATATGAAATTTATACTCCTAATGATTTTGTTATTTTCATAATCCCATAAGCGATAACCAAAATTATTAACATTGTATCCAATAAAGGTACACTTCTTGGATTTTGCCTCAAGATTTGTTCTATTCTCTTTATCAAAATGGACAAATGCTTCACAACTGAAAGTCTTCAAAAAATAATAGTTTACCTTTTTACCTATCCATGCCTCCTCTAGAATTCCACCATCCAGAGAGCTTGAAGGTCCTTTGTTTATTAAGTAAATAGTAGTATCTACAACATCTGCCTAGAACTGTAGGGGAAAACCAATATGCAATCTCATGCTCCTTGCATGCTCCATGATTGTCATGTTCATCCTTTCTGACACACCATTTTATTGTTGTGTTCCTAGAACTATCTTTTCTCCACAAATCCCATGGTATGAACAGTAATCATCAAACTCCTTGTTGTAATATTCACCTCCATTGTCTGATATGAGACACTTCAACCTTTTTCTTGTCTCGTTCTCAACTAAAGATTTCCATTTCTTAAAAGTATCAAAAACATCATATTTTTGTCGAATGCAATAAACCCAAGTTTTTCTACTTGCATCATCAATAAAAGTAACATAATAACGAGAGCCGCCAAGAGATGATACCTGAGCTGGTCCCCATACATCTGTATGCACAAGCTCTAACCTTTCACTCTTCTTTTCTGATGCAGGAGCATCGTCAGCAAAACTCACGTGGAGAGACAACTCAGCACCATAGCGCACCTTTTTAATTCTTTTTGGAATCTAAAAGTTGTTGTTTCCTATAGATTCATTTTGAATGGATGATTGAAGAAGAGAGAAACACTTAGAAACTGAATGATCGCGAGAGATCTGGGAGTTTCACTCTCAGACTTTAATGTAATGGCGCTTGAGTAGTTGTTAGTTGTTACTTTGATAGGAGAGGTAGTCAAAGGGAACCCTAGGAACCTTCTGGTATATGTAGATGCATTGTATGCCCAAATGAGGTTGTTGGAGATTTTGTTATTAAATAGGAGGTAGTTGCAAGTTAGTTAGAAAATCCTCAGAGGAGGAAATAGGAGAAAGAACTGATACTCTGTAATAGTCTAGTTTATATACATATTTGTAAACATATATTGATTTAATAGAAAGAAAGCATTTTTTCCTACATGTGATATCCATTTGTGTTATCTGTGTTCTATGAATGATATATGTGCGTGTGTTTTTGAATTCATGTTGTAGATATATGAGTTAGATTTCATCTGCAGGGTAAGGATGGAATTCATTATCCATTTGAGAACTATTGAATTGTTCTGGATTCTTTTGGTTGTGCAAGGAGTGCATAACAGAGTATTGGAGACTTTGTAGCCAGTGCAAGGAGTGCGCATCTGAACTCCTTCGAGTTATTTAAGAACGTGCCAGGAGGGCATACCAGAGCAATCACAAAACTTAAGAGGAACCTCAAGGTTATTGAATACCTTGGAGGGTAAACTGTGCAGAGGAAGCGCAGAGAGAAAGAGTCACGGAGAACTCTACAGAGCTCTGCCAGGTGGGCATTGAGAAGGTGCAAGTGTGCACAAAGAGAACTCTCTGTTGAGTTCAAAGAGAAGAGTATCATAGGTAGATACTCATAGAGTTGTCGAATACTCTGGGGGAAGACATGTGCAAAGAGTGCATCATGCCAACACTTAGACGAGTGTTGCAAGAAACCGTTGGAAAGACTTCATCGAGGGAAAGGAGAGCGTCGAGGCATGAACATGTTTCAAGTTCAAAAATCTCAAGAGGAAGAGCACATAGTGTGCCAGGAGGGCACCAAAAGTCTTATAAGGAAGAAGAAGGGTCGATTCCCTTGGAAATATGAACAAGTTAAAAGATCAGGAGGCGTAGTGCAAAGTTGCATGCAAAGCGCAAGTGTGTGTCAGGGACAAGATTAAATTTCATTGCAAAATCTCGGGAGGAAAATCATAAGTCGAGACTCAAATCATTCGGGCTCGCAGCAGAACGTTCGGAGGTCGAAACCTTTGAACACTTAGAAAATTTCCCAAGTCCAAGAGAACAAATAAACTCAGGAGGAGGAGTGACAACAACTGTCAGATCGGTTGCAGGAAGAGATCTGGACCGTCAGATTGGGATCCAAGATGAAGAAGGAACGAATGAGGATAAGGACAGATCCCATCTGTTGGATCTGAGTGCATAGGATCAAAAGTCATCTAATCAAGGTAAAGTGCACGAGCCTTGATCCTTTGTGTGCATAGGAAAGCGGACTTGCCGAAGTCCCGAAGTGATTAGGGACCATTCATCATCAAGAGGGACACACGACAAGAATTCATTTTCTTCTAGTGAGAGCACTCCGGGAGGAATGAGTGCATAAGAGTTGAAACTCTTGAACCCCGAAGAGCCGAAGAGAATCCAGACCGTCGGATCGAGAGGGACGCGTGGTGGAAATCCGTCGTCTCTGAGTGAAAGCACTCCGGGAGGAACGAGTGTGTATGAGTTTGAAACTCCCAAAGCCTAAAGAGCCGAAGTGAATCTGGACCGCTAGATCTAGAAGGAAACATGTCGACAGATCATAATCTCCAGGTGAAAACACCCCGGGAGAAAGTGAAGGAGGAGAATTTGAGATCGTCGAAACCTGAATAGCCGAAGCAACTAGGAGTCATCGATCTACGGAAGGACATGTGTCGTTAGATCGTAGACTTCGGGTAAAACGCTCCGGGAGAAGCAAAGTTGGAGAAGTTGAGATTTGAGATTTCTGAAGGCCGAAGTTCTGAAGTGAACGAGAGTCGTCGATTTGAAGGAGGACACATGACGCCATATCTAGAACTCTGGAGGAAAGCGGAGGGAGAAAATGACAAAACCCCGAAGGAGATCTCGATCATTGATCAAGAAGGGGACCAAAGGACCGTTGATCTGGTTGAAAGGGCCAAAGTCCTGAAGCGGAGGCAGAGCCGTTGATTTAGGAGGATACGTGGCAGACGATCTGCCATTTCGGAGAAATCACTCTGGAAGAAGCAAATAGTTGAGAGTTGAAACTCCCGAAGCCTGAAGGGAGAAATCAATCACGACCGTTGATTGAAAGGGACAGGTGTCAGTAGATCTTCCACTTCACAAGATTTTCATGTGGAGGAAGCAAATATTTGAGAGTTGAAACTCCCGAAGCCCAAAAGGTGAAATAAACCGTAGCCATTGATTTGAAAGGGGGGTACGTGTCGACAGATCGTGGATATCTGGGAATGCGCGTGAAAGGAGGAGAGAAGGAAGGAAAAAGAGGATAGATCTCAGTCGTTGATCACGAAACATCGTCGAGGTCAGGAGATAGACGATCAAGATGGATTGCAGGGGCAGAACATGCTCGGGCTTAAATTTTCTCAGAACGGGCCGCAATTTAAACCACTGTATTGCAAAAGGGACACATGGCGATTGGAGGTGAATTGTGGGGAGAAAAGAGGGGTGGCCTCAAACCACTCTTGGTCACGCCCGCAATCACATATTTACGTGAGGTCACAGCCTAGGGTCATATGCAGGAAGGGGCTAATGAAAAAGGAGCTAGTGCCTGAATTCGATATTTCATAAGCACGCAGGAAGAGGTCGCGGGTATCACAGGACCTGCACCAAAAGTCGAAAAGGGACCTGTGTAAAGTTAGTTGGGGCCTAACATAGGCCCAAAGAGTTGATCTGAATCCTTGATGTGAACGATCCTAGACCGGGAGGTCGCGCAACCCCAAGCGGAGAAGGGGGGTATGCATCATTTTCTTATCCAACTCTGAGAAATATGACTCTCTTATGTTTTCCATAAACACAATGCTCATAGAAATCCAAATCAATTTGTGTAAGATCTAGTAACAAATTTATTTTGTGAAGTATCTGCAACCCCTTCTCACTCATGTGTCCAAGCCTATGATGCCACAATGTTGTATCCACTCATGTAGAAGCTAAAGAGATAGAAGAGTCAGTATTACCAGTACATAAATACAATGTACCTACCTTCTCTCCTTTCTCTATCACCAGTGATCCTTTGGTGACCTTCCACACCTTATCTATAAATATGGATATACAACCTTCACTTGTCAACTGCCCTGTTGAAATTAGATTTTTCCTTAGATCTGAAATATGTCTTACCTCTTTCAACAACCATTGGTTTCAATTCATTTGCTTTATTTTTACCTGTCCCATTCCAACAATTTTGCATGGTGCATCATCACCCAAATGAACCTATCCAAAATCACCTTGAACATAAGATAGAAAATGTTTCCTATGGGGTGTGGCATGAAGTGAAGCCCGTGAATCTACAACCCAAGACTTGGAAATGTTATCTACAGAAAGAATCAAAGCATCTTGTAATGCATCACCTACTACATTTGCTTCCTGATTTTTCTCCTAATGTCCATTTCTTTGTTTCTTTGGAGCTCTGTAGTCTTTCTTTAGATGTCCTTTATTCCCACAATTCCAACACTTTATCTTTCCCAGTTTGGATTTGGATTTTCCCTTCCTGGAATTCCCGCGATTCCCTGAGCCCTTTCCTCTATCATTTTGTTTCCCCTGTTCTCCATGTTTAACGCATTACTTGATGTCTCACCTATGCTTTTCCATCACATTTCCTCACTAAGGATAACACCAACAACATCATCAAATTTTAAAGTGTTTGAACCAGAGATAGAGTTACTTAAGCCCATGACCAAGTCGTTCCAGCTTTTTGGCAATGAGCACAAGATTAGAAGAGCCCTGGCCTCATCATCAAAGTCCACTTTTACATAACTTAGTTGATTAGTAACTGTATTAAATTCATTTAAATGATCTGCAATAGACCCACCTTATGACATCTTCATATTAAATAATATATTCATTAGAAATACCTTATTGGACATCGAGGGTTTTTCATACAGTTTAGCCAATGCATCCATCATCTCCTTCATTGCCTTTTCTTTCGAAATATTGAAATCCATCGACGTTGTCAGGCTCAGCCGTATCGTTCATAGTTCCTTTATGTCAAGAACGTCCCATTCTTCGTCCTTCATGGTTGTCGGATTCTTTTCTAGTCCACCCAATGGTAGGAATAGATCCTTCTGATATAAATAATATTTCATCTACATATTCCATATGTGGTAGTTTTGGCCGTTAAATTTCTTGACCCTAAACTTTCCATCTTCCATCATTTCTCCCACTCGAACCAGGAACCCTCTTTTCTTGCGAGTTACCTTTTGCTCTGATACCAGTTGTTAGAAAAACAGGATCGCAGAGCAATAAAATAAAACAAATGCGGAAATAAAACACATAAGATACACAATACAATAGAGACACAGATATATGTAGTTCACCCAGTTTGGGCTAGGTCCACCATATAAATTGTCAATTCCTTCCTTTATTATTATCCAACAAATGAAGGGATACAACCTACAACACACCCGTTGTAACTTCCTCTTCTTTCTCTCACAATCTCCTCACTCGGAATACAATATTCACAATGATACATAGCCGCAATACATTTCCCTCCTAAAAGAGGGTTGCCTTATAGAGAAAAAAACCCTAAAATAACTTCTACCGCAGATCTACAACCTTATAATGAACAGTCCAGATTTTATATGAAAGTACAATATACGTTTACAAGGAAATTTTTCCTTCAGGGGCTTCACCCCCAAACCCCCATCGGGGAACATTATCCCCCGAACCCCCTCCGGGGGGGCGCTTTACCCCGGACCCTGTAGGAGGGACAATCCCCACCTACACTCCCCCGCGTGGAGAAGTGTACATTCTTTTGGGGTGTAAAGTTTTCATGGGGTATAAACACGGCTGAAAACAAAGACCTATGAATCAGGCTCCACAACCATCATATTTAATCTTGGTTCTTAATATTTATAGGAAACATCATCATTAAGCACCTTGAAGGGTATCTTGGAATGTATTTAATATTGGGAATAAACAAACCAATTAAAGGAGTTGATTACATTTAGTAGAAAATGGATGAACAAAAATTTATTTTTCTTGTAAATGTTCTTGCGCATAAACTTATGGTCATTTAATAAAAAAGGATTTGATGTAGGTAGTTGGTTGGACCAATTTTTTTGAATAATCTAGTTTAGGTTTCAAGATATTTGTGAAAATGTTAAAAGAACTTCAACAATTTTATTTTTGTTGTTGACTTCAATATTTTATTCATTTAATTGATATATTTATAACCATCATCCAAGGTATACAATTCACCCATATTGTGTTGTAGAGTGCACCTAGCTTCTCTCATTACAATAAAACATTTGGCACATAAAAAAATTTAAACAAAAAGTTTTTAGTGTATCTTGTTAAGTATGTATCAAACACATCTTGATTATTTTATATGCTTGAGCTACATACAATATGTTTGTACCTAGTCCACTAGTTACTAGTTGTTATTGCAAAAAAACAAAGATTCTTGTATACATAAAAAAACATTTCATTAGTTTAATGTATGACAATAAATATATATTCAAAACACCTTTTATGCAATGCCCGAAAGGAACATCATGAGGATCTTACAATTAAAAAGGATTCATAATTCATTAAAGAGCTTGAAATTCCAAATAATTTAGTTTAATTTCAACATGATGGTTGTAAATGGTTGTTAACTTTTCATATCCAACATCATAAAATGAAGAAAAAACATTATTATCTAATTATAGATAACCATAATAAAATGACATATCCACAAAATAAATGTTGAAATAAACATGTAAATACCGCTCTTCATTTCCATCATCCTTATATTCCCCACTTGGCATGATAACATTCTTGTTCTCAAAAATATGTTTTGATCTTAGATTGTGTCTTAATATGAACCGTGAATCCATATGGGTAAAAAGCACTTGATTGCATTGTTCTAAGGCTCCTTCTTTTCATTTTATATCTTTCTAAAGTTGATACATATTATTGTGTTATCGTGATCTTCCTTTACAGTATTCTGGTTGAAGGTATTCCCACCACTTGCACCCACAAATAACACATTGAAAAGATGAGAAATCCACTTTCATGGTATTCAAAGTGTCCATAGTATGCCTATATTAGAATTTTTACTATTGAACACAATTATATTAGCAAGAGGAGATTTTAAGTCATTGAAACTATTCTAAGATATCAAAAATGATGTATTTGATNTTTAGTGTATCTTGTTAAGTATGTATCAAACACATCTTGATTATTTTATATGCTTGAGCTACATACAATATGTTTGTACCTAGTCCACTAGTTACTAGTTGTTATTGCAAAAAAACAAAGATTCTTGTATACATAAAAAAACATTTCATTAGTTTAATGTATGACAATAAATATATATTCAAAACACCTTTTATGCAATGCCCGAAAGGAACATCATGAGGATCTTACAATTAAAAAGGATTCATAATTCATTAAAGAGCTTGAAATTCCAAATAATTTAGTTTAATTTCAACATGATGGTTGTAAATGGTTGTTAACTTTTCATATCCAACATCATAAAATGAAGAAAAAACATTATTATCTAATTATAGATAACCATAATAAAATGACATATCCACAAAATAAATGTTGAAATAAACATGTAAATACCGCTCTTCATTTCCATCATCCTTATATTCCCCACTTGGCATGATAACATTCTTGTTCTCAAAAATATGTTTTGATCTTAGATTGTGTCTTAATATGAACCGTGAATCCATATGGGTAAAAAGCACTTGATTGCATTGTTCTAAGGCTCCTTCTTTTCATTTTATATCTTTCTAAAGTTGATACATATTATTGTGTTATCGTGATCTTCCTTTACAGTATTCTGGTTGAAGGTATTCCCACCACTTGCACCCACAAATAACACATTGAAAAGATGAGAAATCCACTTTCATGGTATTCAAAGTGTCCATAGTATGCCTATATTAGAATTTTTACTATTGAACACAATTATATTAGCAAGAGGAGATTTTAAGTCATTGAAACTATTCTAAGATATCAAAAATGATGTATTTGATTGTTTATTATCACATACACTCTCACAGGCATCATCCTATAGAGAGGAGGTAGAGGATGAACAAACACAGATATTTCATATAACATTGTTAATGTATGTCAATCGACATATATCAATCACCCTTTTGCGACTTATCGAACATTTTTTTGTAAAAAGGTTATGAACATTAACTATTAATAATAACTTTTTTGAAAAAGAACAACAAGTTTAAACCCATTTAAAGGAGGAAATGGTAGAAAAAAATGTTCTTCATTCATATCTTTCTTGAAAGTAAAAACATTTAATCTCCTTGAAATGTACATTTATCAACATAATTAATTAAGAGTTAATCATATTAATGAATTTTGTGTAATTAGCCATAGAAACAACAATTTTACATCCATGATTGCAATATGGATTATAGCCCATTAATAGTCTTAATTATGCATTCATTGATGTGATTAAGTTTGAAATCAAGATGTTTTATTTCAACAACTAAAAATCATAATTCAACATATTGTTTGTTTATATATATATATATATATATATATATACTCTTAGGGGATTAAGAAAAGGTTTTGGGAAGTGCTAGTATGTGATCCAACTATATTTTAAACATGGTTCCAACTAGGGTAGTTTTGCATGTTACTCTCATAGAAAAGTGGAATGTGATTATGATGTTGTATAAGATTCCATACACTTTATTTCCGTGGCATAAAGTGTATAATATTTTTTATGTGATTATGATGTTGTATAAGATTGCATACACTTTATTTTCATGACATTGTGCGAATAATATTTTTTGTGGGGGGTGATATAGTCCACTTTAACCTACAAGACATCTAATTTGGTCAACTTATAAATGCAATTAATATTGAACTCAAGATGTTTTATTTCAAAAATTAAATCGTAATTACACATAGTGTCAATAAACAAAATAAGGTTCACTTTAACCAACAAGCCATCTAATTTGCTCAATTTATACATGTAATTTTAAGTTTGATCTCAAGATGCTTTATTTCAACAACTAAATCATAAATACACATACTTTCTCTAAGGAAATATATAATTTAAATATTAAAAATATATTAATTAATATAATCTTAGTTGTTAATATTTAATCTTGGTTATTGATATTTACAGGAGTACCCATCACTAAGCACCTCAAAGGGTATCTTGGGATGTATTTAATATAGGGAACAAACAAACAAATTAGAGGAGTTGGTTACATTTAGTAGAAAATGGATGAGCACAAATTTATTTTTCTTGTAAATGGTCTTGCACATAAACTTATGGTCATTAAATAAAAAAGTAATTGGCATAGGTAGTTGGTTGGACCTGTTACCCCCCGCCCCCAACCTAGGGGTAACTAAGGAGATGATGTCTCGAGGCCCGCAAGTAGAATGCATGGAGTGTTGAGAGCCAGATGACCAATTGAGCCCACATTGAGTAAACAGAGCCCCTCCTCTCCACCACACATCACAATTCATCGTCAACAACATAGTATATTCCACCACACCGGCCTAACCCAGAAAGGACAGAAGGTCTTGCTTCATGAGGTAAAAACTCTAGTCTCATGGTAAGTGTCACTTTAGTAATTGAATCATTTGAGCATGTTGAAAAGGATCCTTTCTTGATTGTGGAATGTTTGCTTGGAAATTATACCTTTTGTCTTATTTCATCTTGGTGGTTGACATGGTTTCCTAGTAAGTGGGTCACCCTCGGGAAAAGGGTTGCCACTCGGGGGTCTCCTTGAAGGGTTATTGTACCATTCTCACTCATACTTACCAATTTCCACACCTCTTCCCCTTTGTTTCCTAATCTTTTGGGTTTTTGGGTTCATTAACCCCAAGAAGGGCTTGTACCTCATTTCATGGGAAGAAGGGGCTAAAGGCCCATAGGTCTTGTAGCTAGCATTGTAAAATTCAAAAGTCAAAATATATCCTTTTAGATTCTCACCCCAAGGTCCTGACAGCAATGAAATGCTTCTCCATAAAAATGAAGGACGTTCAAAAAGAAAATGAATAAAATGCCCCTCTTGATTGGGGAATGCATTGTGGTGTCCTTTAATTTCCAATGCATATGGCACTCAATGTGTTCTAACTTCAAGTTGCATTGCAGTGCTCTTTTTCTTTCCCTGCACATAGCACTCAATTTAAAACCATAAAAAATGAAAGGCAAATAAAGGGTTTAGAAAAATTTTGCATTGTAAACGAAGGGATGTAGTGCACCCTCCACAAAGGCAACCATAAATGAGACAATATGAGCCCTTGATATGTCAGGAAACCCATGCCCAAAGGTCCTACCCCCATCCACCTCATATTCACTACATGTCCTAGAGAGGGTCTTCTTGGGAAACATTCCTTGACTTGGGGATTGGCCTACCCAATAGGGCACCATGACAATCCTCCCATATCTAAATTTAGAAAAGGTTGTAAGGTATTTGAGAATTTGTTTAGTTTGAAAAGGGGGTATTTGATGCACATGTTTGGGTGGTTCTTTTATTAAATGTGGCTTTCTTGGAATGATACATGTGACTTGTGGACCCTTAGAGGGTGTATTTTCTTGTCTTTGCATGACCTTTCCCGGTGCAATCTATTCATGGAGGGACTAAGTCACTTGGACCTTCATACGGGCTTGAAATCCCATAGGATGGATGATGTGTTCCACTCATTAGAGGCCTAAGATGATGAATGTTTCACCTTGAGAGACATCCCTAACACATGATGAAGACTCAGAACCATGAAGAGAGGGTGATGTCACCTTATTTTTCCCTAACGTTCCTGTTGGAGAGCTTGATGTCACACATTTGGAAGGACATTTGACCATTTTGGTGCACTTGGTGGTGTTGTGGGCTTCAAGCCTCGCCTTCTTCCTTGATATGGGGATGATGTGGCACCTTCCTAGCTTGGCATCCTAGCCTTTGGAGGATTTTCTTCACACATGTCATCTTAGAGAAGAGTTGTATGAGTTTGTGTCTCATCATTTTGTTATTTTTGGTCATTTTGTAGCCTATGTGGGCAAAAGAACAAATCGATTTGCTAATTAAGAATTGTCACTTAGGTTTTAGCCTAAAATCGTGGATTTAATTGTAAAGTGGACAAATTGTGACTTAGGTTTCCACATATAAATATGAGGCAAGTCATTTTCATTTTCATCATAACTCATCACTTGATAAATTACTCTTGGACTGGAATTTCAGCCTCTCTTCTTTCTTGTCATTATGGATGCAACACTTGTTTACTAGAGGAATAAACGCTAGCGACTTATCTTGGATGTTTCTCTTTGGAAAATCATTGGAATTTCTTTGATAGAGAGGGTTTTTCATGTTATCTCTTGGATTGGGTAAGGAAGTTTCTACAATCTTGTGTATTTTTTTTCTTGAATTCAAGGTTATACTATCAAACCCTAGGAGGAGTATAAGGGGATACACCATCCATCAAAGATATTTTTTTATTTGTCATTGAAAAGGCCTTGAAGGATTTCCACAAGGAGTAAGAGTGTTTACACCCTTGTGGCAAGACCTTTCTAGGGTTTATCTTCTCTAGGGAGTAAAAGGGTTTACACCCCTAGAAGATTATCAAACCCTAGCTCAACTTGGATTTCTAAGCTAGACAATTTGGATATTTGGTGTCATTATTTGAATTTATCAGGGTTTAATTCTCAAAGAAACATTTAATTCTCCTTGTTGGCTATGTTATTGTCCAAGTAAGAGACTCCATTAACCCAATAGACAAGGCACTAATTGAAATGGAGATTGCAAAATCTTGCATTGATAAATGTGAAAGTTTGGGGTTTGAAATTTTTAATATTGGGATTTGATTCTACATGCTATTTGACTCTCTTGAATGCTAAGGGAATATTGATTGGATATGTGATTGTGGTGTTGGTATTAAATATTAGCTACAACCATTAGGGCTGCTATATTCCACTACTATCTTTTTTCTTCATCCATAATTTAACTATGGAAATCATTGTTTAACTATTGGAACTGAAAGTGCTTGACTAGAGCTTCAATTTGAGCCATTTATTTATCGATTTTTGTGGTTAAATATTTCTGTTGTAGAAAAATTATGCTACAGCTATAGGGATTTCACAAAAACTTGTTGATAAAACTCATTAACAACCCTCATTTGTCATCAAAGTCTTGGTCTAAAATTGGAACATTGTGTACTAGTTATAGGCTTTATTTTCCAATAACATATAATTGATTTTGATGGTTCAATTTGTAGTTGTTTTAATTCTTCCTTGATGATATACCATTGTTATATGCTGCAAATTCTAGCACAATAAGCATAACTTGTTGTTTCCCTCTTGTTCTAGGGATCATTTCAACATATATTGTCTTTATTTTGGTTGTTTGACGTTTGTTTTGTAGATATTATTCATTGGAAACTTTTCCTTGATTGATACTCATCCTCCATCAAGCCCCTAGAACCTTTCATTGTGACCTATAGGGGTGCTCCATTGTTCTCCTTGGCTTATCCTTTGTAATCCCCCTAGGGTCACTCGGGAATCCTTCCTTGTGTGGGACTTGTCCTTCACTAAAATGAAGGGGATATCTATTGAGGTGACAGTGATAGGTGTCCCCGGTTGTTGGGATTTTCCCTAACTACAAATCATGCGATAACATTTTTGGCACCATTGCCGAGGAGGATTTTGAATCCTTTCATATCCCACAATGACACTTGGAAAGTATGTCCCAAATCCCTTACCTTTAGCTTTTGTTATGACTCCATTTGAGGAAAGTTCCCTTTTCACTTTTGATGAACTTCATACAAGTTTATCTCGCAACTCCATTGAGGGAAGATACCCTTTCCATCTTTGATGAGACTTGATCTCATCTGGAGACTCCATTGAAGTGTCATTTCATACAATGGAATTATGGCACCATTGGATGATCCCTTTCTTAGAACTTATTGTATCATGAGGACACTTTTGTAGATGGAAAAGAAAAAAGTTTCTAATGAGGCCATTGAGCATCTGATGAATCTTATAAAGGGGTCACTTAGAGAATCTATTGAAGAACAATTTGGAAAAACACCCCTTACTAAATGGAAAGCCCTTACGGATGAAGAAGTTCTTTAAGAACATATTTATGAAGAAATTTTCCAAGAAGATCGTGATGAAGTTTCTCTTGTTGAAGACCGAGATGAGACATTGGAAGATGAAGTCATCCATCCTTGCAAAGAAGCAATCAAATCCAATGATACAAGTGAACTCATGGAGCAGCCTTAAAATACAATTGAAAATCTTATTGATGATTTCATGTGTCTGGGAGCGTGGATGGAATATTATTTGTTTTGGTTTTGATAAATATCCCATCTATGACATTGAGGGAAGCTTCCAGATAAAGAATGCAGATATTTTTCCTTTGGAATATTGCTCTTCATACGTGGATGATCCAGATACTTGGAAATCTAATGATGATATGATCATATAATTTTTTCATCCACCAGGGGATGGCTTGTTGTAGTACACTTATGTTGGTTTCCAACCATACTTAAGGATTATCCTTTTAAGCACTCAAAACTATTATTTCATAAATATTCTAAACCATCCTCATGTTTGAATTTTGATGGACATAAGGACATGGCCAGCTCAAAGAAATGAGAGATCCATGTTATAAGGCATCCATATGTTCAACATGAGGCAATATGCAGGGATTTTCAAAAGAGTATGAAGAAGCAACACGTTTTGAATATGGAGAAGGGTTATCTCTCCATATCTATGTCTATCCCTTGTCTTGTGCCTATTTCTCTAAGAAATGATAAGATTTTCTCTGGATTTTTCATCTCCTCTCGGTATTCAAAAAGTAGCAATCATGTGAGTAAGGAATAAGATGAGTCATCATATATATGTGGTATCCCTATTCATAGATGGTTTGATCAATATTGTGTCTATTCTTTCCAACAAGATTTTCTCCCTCCCACTCACCTCCATGAGTTGATTTCTATGATTGATCACATGCTTATTTATGATCATGATTATTATTTGTTTGACTTGTCTTTGTTGTATTACATAGTTAGGCACAGAGGGAGATACCTTGATGAGATGATCAATTGGTTGCATTGGTTTCATGATTTCACCTCACATCTTTGGGACATGATTTCCATGGGCCTTGGGCCTTAGGTAAGTAGGTAGCTCATTTCATTTCTTGCATTTCTTTTGCATGTTCATTTCATCATAGGGTGGTTGTATTTGTTTTCATATTCATCGCTTTACATATTGATTCTTTTGCATGTATGCATAGTTTTTGTGATGCACTTGATTTAATCATATTACATGCTAGTTAGAAGCTTTTTGAAAATGCAAAAAAAAATCTTTTAAGAAATCTCATAGTTTTCATTTTTTAGCACAAGTCATACCAGAAGATGTTGGGGTTCTCATGCACTCTACGATGAGCACATGTCCCCATGTAGGAGCCATATGTTACCCCCCTAGCCTAGGGGTGACTAAGGAGATGATGTCTTGAGACCCGCAAGTAGAAGACATGGAGTGCCAAGAGCCAGATGACCAACTGATCCCACATTGAGTAGACAAAGCCCCTCCTCTCCACCTCACATCACCATAGTAATGTCCATCATACCGGCCTGAACCAGAAAGAACAGCAGGTATTTCTTCATGAGGTAAAAAATCTAGTTCATGGTAATTGTCACTTTCGTAATTGAAGAATTTGGGCATGTTGCAAAGGTTCCACTCTTGATTGTGGAAAGTTTGTTTGGAAATTACACCTTTTTCCTTATTTCACCTTGGTGGTTGATATGGTTTCCTAGTAACTGGGTCACCATTGGGAAAAGGCTTTCCACTGGGGGGTCTCCTTGAAGGGTCATCGTACCATTCCCGCTCATACTTACCACTTTCCACACCTCTTCCCCCATGTTTCCTCATCTTTTGGGTTTCTGGGTTCATTGACCCCAAGAAGGGATTGTACCTCATTTCATGGGAAGAAGGGGATAAAGGCCCAGAGGTGTTTTCGTTATCACTATAAAAGTCAAAAGCCATAATATATCCTTCTAAATGCTTTCCCTAAGGTACTAAGAGCAATGAAATGCTTCTCCAAAACAATGAAGGACCTTTAAAAAGAAAATGAATAAAATGTCCCGCTTGATGGGAGAATGCATTGCGGTGTCCTTTAATTTCCAGTGCATATGGCACTCAATGTGTTATAACTTCAAGTGGCATTGTGGTGCTCTTTTTATTTTCCCGCACATAACACTAAATGTTCATACCATAAAAAATGAAAGGAAAATAAAGGATTTGGAAAAATGTTGCATTGTAAACAAACGGATGCAGTGCACCCTCCACAAAGACACCCATAAATGATACAATATGATCCCTTGATATGTTAGGAAACCCATTCCCAAAGGTTCTACCCCCATCCACCTCATATTCACTACATGGACTAGAGAGGATCTTCTTTGGAAACATTCATTGACTTGGGGATTGGCCTACCCAATAGGGCACCATGAAAACCCTCCCATATCTAAATTTGGAAAAGTTTATAGGGTCTTTCAACATTTATTTAGTTTGAAAAGGGGGGATTTAATGCACATTTTTGGGTGATTTTTTTATTAAATGTGGCTTACTAGCCATAATACATGTGACTTGTGGACCCTTGGAGGGCGTACTTGTTTTTCTTTGTAGGACCTTACTTGGTGAAAGCTATCCATCGAGGAATTATGACATTTTTACCTTGATAGATGTCCCTAGCACATGATGAAGACTTGAAACCATGAAGAGAGAGTGATGTCACCTTCTTTTTCCCTAACGTCCCCTTGGAGAGCTTGACATCACACATTTGGGAGGATGTTTGGCCATTTTGGTGCACTTGATGGTGTTGTGGGCTTGAAGCCCCACCTTCTTGCTTGATATGGGGATGACATGGTACCTTCCTAGCTTGATGTACTAGCCTTTGGAGGCTTGTATTCACACTTTCCACCTTGGAGAAGAGTTTTATGGGCTTGTGTCCCGTCATTTTGTTATTTTTGGTCATTTTGTAGCCTATGTGGGCAAAAGAACAAATTGTTTTGCTAATTAAACATTGTAACTTAGGTTTTATCCTAAAATCATGGATTTAATTGTAAAGTGGACAAAATATGACTTGGGTTTTCTCATATAAATATGAGGCAAGTCATTTTCATTTTCATCATAAGTCATCACTTGATAAATTACTCTTGGACTGAAATTTCGGCTTCTCTTCTTTCTTGTCATTATGGATGCAACACTTGTTTATTGGAGGAATAAACGCTCGCGACTTCTTGGATGCTTCTCTTTTGGAAAATTGTTAAAATGTCTTTGATAGTAAGGGTTTTACATGTTATCTCTTGGATTAGGTAAGGAATTTTCTGCAATCTTGTGTATTTTTCTTCTTGAATTCAAGGTTATATTATCAAACGCTAAGAGGAGTACAAGGGGACACACCATCCATCAAATATATTTTTCTATTTTTCATTGAAAAGGCCTCAAAGGATTTCCACAAGGAGTAAAAGGGTTTACATCCTTGTGGCAAGACCTTGCTAGGGTTTATCTTCTCTAGGGAGTAAGAGGGTTTACACCCCTAGAATATTATCAAACCCTAGCTCAACATGGATTTCTAAGCTACACAAATTGGAGATTTTGTGTTGTTATTTGGATTTATAAGGGTTTAATTCTCAAAGAAACATTTCATTCTCCTTGTTGGCTAGGTTTTTTTCCAAGCAAGAGACTCCATTAACACAATAGCCAAGGCACTAATTGCATTGGAGATTGTAAAAATTTGCATTGATAAACGTGAAAGTTTGGGGTTTGAAATTTTTAATGTTGGGATTTGATTCTACATGCTATTTGACTTTCTTGTATGCTAAGGGCATCTTGATTGGCTAAGTGATTGTGTTGTTGTTATTAACTATTAGCTACAACAATTATTGTTGTTATATTCCACTGTTATCTCTTTCTTCATTCATAATTTAACCGTGGAAATCATTGTTTAACTATTGGAACTGAAAGTGCTTGTCTAGAGATTCAATTTGAGCCATTTATTTGTCAATTTATGTGGTTAAATATTGCTTTTGTAGAAAAATTATTCTATATCCATAGGGTTGCCAAAAAACTTGTTGATAACACTCATTAAAGCCCTCATTTGTCATCAAAGTCTTGGTCTAAACATTGAAACATTGTATTGTAGTTATAAGATTTATTTTCCAATAGCATATACTTCATTTTGATGGTTCAATTTGAATCTATTGTAATTATTCCTTGTTGATACACCACTATTATATGCTGCAAATTCTGGGACAACAAGCATAACTTGTTGTTTCCCTCTTGCTCTAGGGATCGTTTCATCATATATTGTCTTGGTTTTGGTTTTCTAACATTTGTTTTGAAAGTATTCTTCATTGGAAACTTTTTCCTTAATTTATACTCATCCTCTATCAAGCCCCTAGAACCTTTCATTGTGACCTATAGGGGTGCTCCATTCTTCTCCTTCGCTTATCCTTTGCAATCCCCCTAGGGTCACCCATGAAGCCTCCCTTGTGTGGGACTTGTCCTTCACTAAAATGAAGGGGATATCTATTGAGGTAATAGTGATAGGTGTCCCCAGTTGTGTCACATGCTTGTGTTTTGGGTTGGGATTTTCCCTAACTACAAATCTTGCGGTAACATGACCAATTTTTGTGAATAGTCTAGTTTGGGATTTACGATATTTGTGAAAAAAAATGCAAGAGATGTAACAATTTTGCTTTTGTTGTACATTTCAATATTGCATTCATTTAATTGATATATTTATAAGAATTATCCAAGGTATAAATTTCACCCATGTTATGATGTAGAGTACACGTGACTTCTCTCATTACAATAAAACATTTCGAACAGAACAAAATTTACACAAATGTTCTTAGTGTGTCTTGTTAAGTATGTATCAATCACATCTTGATTATTTTATATGTTTGTGCTACATACAATGTGTTTGTACCCAATCCACTAGTTACTAGTTGTTATTGTAGAAAAACAAAGATTCGTGTACATGTAAAAAAACTTTTATTAGTTTAATGTATGACAATAAATATATATCAAAAACACCTTTTATGCAATGTCGAAAAGGAACAACTTGTGAATCTTACAATTAAAAATGATTCATAATTCATTAAAGAGATCGAAGTTATAAAACAATTTAGTTTATTTTCACATGATGGTTTTAAATGGTTGTTAACTTTTCATATCCAACATCATAAAATGAAGAAAAAAAATTATTTTCCAATTATACATAACCATAATAAAATGACACAATCACAATATAAATGTTGAAATAAAACATGTATATATCACTCTTCATTTCCATCACCCTTATCTTCCTCACTTGGCATGATAAAATGTGTGTTCTCAAAAATATATTTTAGTCTCAGATTGTGTCTTAGTATGAACCATCAATCCTTATCCAACACATCTAGGGAAAAAACACTTGATTGCACTGTTATGGGAAAATGTAAGGCTCCTTCTTTTCATTCTGCATCTTTTTAGAGTTGATACATATTAGCCCATATCACAATATTCCTTTAAATTATTCATGTTGAAGGTAGTATCACCACATGCACCTAACCTTTTTGGCGTAACCTAAATTCCCCTCTATTAGGTTGTAATCATTGTGGACAGAACAACTAGATTCGTTGAATTCAGCCTCCATTCCATATTCCAATGCAATAATTCCAATGTTAAAATCATGTCCATATGACCACATATATGGGAACAAATGCACCCATAAAAATGTGAACAAAGAAGGGTGCCATATGTCTAATAACTTGAGCATTAATAAAAACATAATACATGATATAATTCAAGCATGCATTATAAAGTGAATAATGTACACAAAGAATGTTGGCATATTTACAGACAGAAGGCAGCAGGCAGCGTTTTTTTCATTGATGGTGAGATTATCACAATTATCAGCGCAATGATNGGTGTCAGATCTGAGCCCAAAGACCGACCGTCGTTGGATCCACAATAAGGAGCAAAATCTTTACGTGCAAGATGAAGCAGGCCTACAAAATCCCGAAAGTAGGAGGATCGTCCATCTTCAAGAAGGACACGTGGCGAGCGACTAGAATTTCGCTGACTTTCACATTGGAGGAGTCAACAGAACATGGTGTGGGAACTCGCGATATGTGAAATCCCGAAATGATCTGGGTCGTCGGATCGAGGGTTGATATGGACCTTTGGATCGAGGTATGTTGTGGAACGTTGGATGCAGAGGACACATGGCGAGCGATTGGCATTTCGCTGACTGGAAAGTCAAGGAAAGGAGGTGCTCTATCCTTTGAAATCGTGAAATGTGAAACCACGACTTAATCTGAGTCATTGATCAAAGGGAGAGTGTGGACCATTGATCTAGCCCCATTTCAGAATTTCGGGGATCGCGACTTGGAGTGTCGAGACCCTTCATCACAAGAATGTCGAAATGCCGAAATGAAAAACGCCTTTCGACATAGGCTGTGGTCACCGTCGGTAGTCATGTGAGGGGAAGGAGCTAGCATTTGCTAAGCTCCATTTCGAGGATCACGACTTGGAGTGTCGAGACCCTTCATCACAGGAATGTCGAAATGTCGAAATACTAAATGCCTTTTGGCATAGGATGTGGTCACCGCTGGTGGTCATGTGAGGGGAAGGAGATAGCATAGCTAGGCTCCATTTCGGGTACCAGGAGTCAAAGAGTCAAGGAGACTCAAGGCAGAATCCCTGAATCGCGAATCGCGAAATCCCTTTATGGATAAGCGCTTGGTCATCACCATGCGCACGTGAAGGAAGGAGCTTGCAAGTTGCAAGGCTCCATTTCGTGATCGAGAATTGGAAGAGTCAATGTGACTCGCAACAAAATTCATGAATCGCAAAACCGAAGTGCTTCTTGATTAGGCCCATGGTCACAGTCAGTGGACATATGGGATAAATGAAATACCTTGCGGATTTAATCCAATAGTGCTTGTTAATTGGAAATTTGATCGAAGGGCTATTGTTGATCTTCATGATTAACTGTTCAGTTACGATTCAGTTAGCAGATCTGAATCATGGTTCTTGGACTGTTGCCAATTCTGTGGTTGAAGCATTTTTTCTCTAGGATATTTGAGAGGTAATTGAATGGAATAGCAGGCATAAAGGTGAGATGCAGTGACTGTGTAAGGTTAGCAGTTCTGACTGAAAAATGAAGTAAACTAGGAGAAAGGAAAATCGTAGAATGCATGGTGTGAGATCAAACCCAGAAATGATAAACAGAAGATAAACAGAGCAAAAGGATTATGAAGCAGAGAAGAATTGCAGAACAAAGGAGTAGTGGTAATCATTGATATATTTGTACTGGTGGTTATTCATTCATTTATTTATAATCAGGGAGGTTGGGTGGTGCTAGGGAGGATTGTGGTCCTCTGATATTCAAGTTGGTGCTTGAATATTGGAAGTTGTATCTTCCATCTAGTTGTGGCTAGAAAAATAGGGTGGTGCTTGGGAAAACACAGAGTTTTTTGTATGCAAGTTGGTGCTTGTATAAGTGGAAGTAGGTGCTTCCATCAAGTCAGTGCTAGAACACACAGGGAGTTGGTTCTTCCTTCTAGTGGGTGCTAGAGAAACCAAAGAGTTGGTGCTCTCAACAAGTTGGAGCTTGTAAAACAGAGGTAGTAGCCTCACATCGAGTTGGTTCTCAAGGATAGATGATGTACAGAACTTAAAAGATTGCCTATCATTCGAAGAAGAAGAGGTTTTCTCCCTTTATGGGTTTCCTCGTGAAAAATTTGTCTCTGTGTATATCTTATGTGAGACTGATGTTCATTATTATTGTTGTTCATATCTTGTATAATATTGATGGTCACTTGAAAGAGATTAAAATTATTTGAATAGTCATAAATTGTTTAAGCACAGTAACAACTTATTCACCCCCCCCCAACCTCTCAGTTGTCTTAGTAATTTCAACAAAGAAAACCACATGTCAATAATTTCAAATATTTTAGATTTGAGTGTTGAACTCTATGCCTATTGAGAAAAAGAATATGTTAGAGCCCAAGTCACACAAATCCATTTTTGTTGGTTACAATGAGGGATTAGGGCTCCAAGGCACTCAAGTTGTTTGATCGATCTATTCAAGATGTTATTATTCATAGAGATGTTCAATTTCATGAAAAATCTACACCACCCGATTCATTTGAACCTCGTGTTACTTTCAATTTGCATGTTGTTGATATTGTGTCTAATGATGCTCATATTGATGAAGAGGTTAATATTTCTTGTACTCTTTTATATTTCAATGATTTGTCATACTCTTCAAAATTTCCTAGTATTGTGCATGATACTAACAATTCATGTTCCTAGATGGAACATGAAGAGGTGGGATGTCAAAATCAAATAACCCAAGTAGAATATCTCTTGCAAGTGATGAAGAAATGAGGTATGCAAGCAAATCAAGTAACAATAGTAGTTCGAGTGATGAATGATGATAAAAATAAATTGAATGGGACAAGTTCTATATTTTGGAATGTTTATTTGTTAAAATCAAACATTTTGTTTAATGTGAACATATTGTCCCATTTGGATAACATCATGTTACAAATAATTGTAAAAAAAATTGTTGACATTTTAATTATCATGGACCATTATGTCATCCTATTTTGTATGATAAAGGCTCTCTTATTCACGTATAATAAAATGGATTGTTATATTACCATCGTCAAATCTCCCTAAATACCAAGGTTAACTATGTATTTATAATTGTTGCAGAATGAGAGTGCAATATAAGACTTTCTTATCCACTCTGAGGAAACCCTAATCGCTCCTCTCTCTTGCGGTCATCATGGCTTCTCCATCGGAGGATCTAGAAGACCCCATCTACCACCTCCTCCCACTACAGATGTCAATGCTCTCATGGCTCTGGTCGTAGGTCTCCCTAAGCACCCTAAACAAGTGCATTAATGTTTTGTCAAGAAGCTTGACAAAATACCCTCCATCCTAGTTCAAGTTGGATCACGTTCTTTGGCTCTGATATTTGCAGAGTTTGGTTTGGTTTGTCAGTTCACAGGGATCTATCCCTCCCCTAGATCGGTCGCTCTTTTGTTGGAGAAGAACTGGAAGCCCCATTTAATTGGAAGGATATCTCACTCCTTCTACGAAAGGGTTTTTTTTTCCTTCTTGTTTGAGAAGAAAGAAGATCAGGATTTGATTTTCAAGAGTGGCCTCTATTTCATGGGGGCTAGAGTCATTTACTTAAATCATTGCACTCCAGTTTTTAATCAAAAAATGGCATCCCCTCTACAGTTCTGGTATGGGTCTCCCTTCCCTTTTTTCCCCTACATTTTTGGAATGAAAAAACTCTCCGAGTCATTAGAAACTCTCTTGGTACCTATATTGATCGAGCAAAGTCCAAAGAAAATATCTAATCCTCTGCTCGAATATGTGTGGAAGTAGATCTGGAGAAGGGTCTTCCAAAGGCCATAAATCTCACCTTGTACAATTGGACATATCTACAAGAAGTGGGCTATGATAAACTCCCCTTCAAGTGTAATATCTTCCATGAATATGGTCATTTTTCAAGAGATGCCTAAAAGAACCAATGGAACAACCCCCAACAGAGAAAAACGAGCAATGGAAACAATTAAAACTCAGTAAACAACCAGCCAAACAAGTCCCTCATCTAGGGAAAGTCCCTCATTCTAAGGGAGCTCCCTCCAATAAAAAATCTCCAGAAGCCCCAACGTCCTCCTCAGCAGGAAATTCAAAAGGGGTCATTCCAACCAAGAATCAATATGAGATCTTATCAGAAGAAGAAAGAGATCTAGAGACAAATCCCAACCCTAGCTGTCAGGAGCCCCAGAATTGGGAAAACAAAGTACACTACATGGTCATACCAAGAAGGAACATCAACCTACTAAGAACCAGGGTGGTTTTGTTCCCCCAAAGGGGGGATACCCTAAATCCTCCTGTAAATGATGAAGCTCATCTCTTGGAATTGTAGGGGACTTGGGAATGAAAATAAAAAAGAATTAATCCAAAACCTCATTCAGAAAGAAATGCCTCGAGTTCTTCTCCTCCAGGAGACAAAGATGAAGGATACATAGGTCCTTCAACAAAGTGGTTTCATGTGGAAAGGAAGTGAAGGAAAGATAGTCAGTTCGTGAGGATCATCTAGGGATTTGTGCACCTTACGGAACGCTCAACAATTCAGGTTAGAAAATTGGTCACATGAGGCAAATTGGATACTGGTGTCTCTGGTGCATCTTTCAATGGGTAATCCCTTTTCTATTATAAATGTGTGTATGCCTTAAATTTACAAAGATAAACTGAGTTTTTGTAATTACTTGATATCTCTTCAAGGAAACCTAAGTACTTCCTCACTCATCATTGTTGGGGACTTTAATACAAAAATTCATGTTTCTAAAAAGTGAGGAGGATCAAGAGATTTTCCAATCTATGGACCTGCTTGACATAAAACCCTCCAATGGTCATTTCACTTGGTCCAATAAAAGACAAGGGGATGGACATATTACAGCTAGGCTCGATCGTTTCCTTATCAAAAACAACTTTCTAGAAGATTAAGTTGAGGCCCTTTCCCATATCCTTCCTTAGGTGGGCTCCGATCACAAACCCATTTCCTTGGAACTTTCCCCTCTTGATCCTTTGGGACCTCTCCCTTTTCGTTTCAAACCCTGCTAGATGCAGGATCCCTCCTTTCATGAGTTGGTTTATGCCTCTTAGAATATCTGGATACAAGTTTCCCTTGTTCACATTTGGGAAAAAAAACTCAAAGCTACTAAACATGCCATTAGAAATTGGGTCAAAATAAAAGCAGTACAGGATAAAATGGAATCTTATGACTTGTTATCAAAAATGGAAAATATGTGAATTCAGTTGGAAACGACACCCATCTCCCCCTCTATATTACTTGAAGAATAGAAAAAAATTCAAGATTACGAAAAAAAATTAAAAGCAAAAGAAGAAGATTGGTGTATGAAGTCCCGTAGTGTATGTTTAAAGGTGGGAAACCAAAATACCAAGTTTTTTCATAGACAAGACAAAGCATGCTTGTGGAGAAATAAAATTTTAGAGCTCCGAGATGAGGAAGGTTGCAATATTTCAGGACAATAGCAGATCAAGCATGCAACAAAATTACACTATGAATCCCTATACACGTAGAATGAATAAGGTGACAAGGAATCCCAAGAAAACCTTCTCAATAATATTGCTAAGATTATTAACATGGAGGACAATTCTAAACGTTCCCAGCTAGTGACATAAGAAGAAGTATTTGGTGTACTGCAATCTATGAACCCAAACAAAGCTATTGGGCCTGATGGCTTCTCAGTGCACTTCTATCTTGGATTCTAGTCCACAATAAAAAAAATATTTAATTTGTGTCACCCAATATGTACAAAAAATTGTAAGAATGGGAGGTAGTGATAACTCTTCGTTCTTAGCACTCATCACCAAAGAATTCAACCCTTCCACCTTTACCCACTTTAGGCCTATCTCCCTCTGTGATTTCTCCTATAAGATCATCTAAAAAATCATTGCAAACATAATCAAACCCTTCCTCCCCAAACTCATTTGTCCAAATCAAGGAGGCTTTGTGGAGAAAACGCAAGTGATTGATAATATTTTGATTGTGCAAGAAACAATCCACTACAACAAAAGTTGAGGGAGGAAAGGAATGTTCATAAAACTGGACATGGCCAATGCTTTTGACAGGGTAAGACATAGTTTCTTTTTTGTTGTTCTAGCAAGGTTTGGTTTTGGACCAAATTTTCTAGCATGGATCTCAGCCTGTATCTGGGATCCCTAGATCTCTCCTCTGATAAATGGAAGACTGATAGAATTATTCAAGATCACAAAAGGACTCTAGCAGGGATTCCCTCTTTCACCTATCCTCTATATTCTCATGGCAGAAGCATTGAGCAGGCAGCTAGAAAAATCATGTCAATCCAAACTCATTCCAAGTATTAAAATTGCACAAAGAACAAAAAGAGTTAATCATTCCTAGTTTGTTTATGAGACCATTTTGATGGGAGGGTCATCTACAATTATATATAAGAGATTCAACGATATTCTTATGGAGTTCATAAAATATTTTGGTGGCAAGATAAACATGCAGCAAAGCCACATCTATGTTTGGAACATTAATTCCAAAGTGGCCTCAAGCATAGCAGGAATCCTTCAATTCCCTTTGCAAGAAAATTGGACCTCCTTCAAATACTTGGGAATTCCCATTTGTTTACAGCATATTCCTAGTTTTGTATAGCTCCCAATAATAGATAAGATCATATCCAAATTCACTCAAGGGGATCTCAGTGGCTTAACCCTACAGGTAGAGTGGTGCTCATTAAATATATTCTTTCTACCTTCCTAATATTCCAATTCTCTTCATTACTAGCCCCACCTAGTGTTAAGTCATCCATAGCCCAAGAAATTCACAAATTCCTTTGGAGGGGGGGGGGAAGTGGAGTCGAACACTAAAAGTATGCATCTTGTAAAATAAAAGACGGTTCGAGATCCTAAGTCACATGGGGGTTTGATAATTCTTGACCCCAATCTTTCCAATTTTGCCTTGGGGGAAAAAATCCTTTGGAGATTGGTAACCAAAAAATTGGAACGGTGGAAAAAAGATTTGTTGCAAAAATATTTGGCAGGGGATAGGCTGCTTTGTCTCAATTCTCCCTTGTTATGTCAACCAAGTTCCCCAATTTGGAATCTTATGAAGGCCTCCCTCCCTTTGTTTCAAAATAAAAGCACTTGGATTCCTAAAAATGACCGCAACATTCTCTTGTGGACAGACAATATTATGGAAAATCCTCCTCTTTTGCAAGAGCTTTCCCTTCTTCCATTGTTCCAATGATGTTCTAATCAGTGAATCTCTACCTTATTTGATATCTCTAATTGTAATTCAGCAGGATCGTGTGTTGGCTGGCACTTGGATAATCTCCCTACCCACCTTCAAGGGCTTTTCCAAATTCTCACTACGAAACTTAAAGGATGTTCCCCTTCGCATCAGTCTATCAAGGACTCTCATGGTTGGGGAAATGGACACTATATAGTTAAGGCTAGATGTAACTTTATGCTATAACAATCCCCATTTCATTCTAGATTGAACATGTGGGCCCAAATTTGATATATAGACAACCTGCCTAAAATTAATAACTTATGTTGGACACTGGCGCATGGGAATTTACTCATGGGGGAGGACTTACAAAAAAGAGGAATCGAAGAGCCCTTTCATTGCATATTATGTAAACATGAGGAGGAGAACTTAGGGAACTTGTTTCTGAACTATCAATATGTGCAATCAGTTTGGGGCATGACTCTTCAAAACTTGTTCCCACTTATCAATTGCCCTGCCTCTCCCATCCAATTGTTCAACCGGTGGCGAGCCTTGTATGGAGGTTCTTTAGAAAATAAACGACCTCTTATATATTTATTCATGGTTGTACCTAAGTTTGTTACTTCAAAAATCTGGTTAGCTATAAATAGGGCTACATTTTTAGAAGTGCTTCATCCCACACAGCTAGTGGCTAACAAATGTAGAGGGTTGTTGATCGAATAGTCAAAGGAAAACAAAGGATTTTGGAATCCATCTTCTATAAAGGGTGGAACAATCTTGGATTCAACATCTTAATCTCCCTCATCCTTAGAGTGATGGATCCTCCTTCATCCTCTCTCTCTCCCTCCTCCCTTCTCCTCGGTGGAAGCTTCACATAACAAGTTTGGAATTTGTTGATTGGTTGAAGAAAAAGGATAGGCCTATATTATGTTTGTATGATGCTTCAACTGGTAACCTCGGGGTGGAAGGAGTGGGTGGGGTTATCTTTTCCCCGGGAGGTAATCAAGAACTCACTTTTTCATGGATTTTGGGCAAGGCAACAAATAACCAAGAAGAAGCATATGCCCTCCTTCAGGGTATTCTCTTAGCCAAGAAACATGAGTTCAATTGTTTAATCATACTTAGAGATTTGAAGGTGGTAATTATCTGGGACATTACAGTACGAAACATATTCATAAGGATTCATAAATAATTGGAAGCATTGACGTCTTTTCTCTTCTTTTATGTACTCAAATCCAATAATACCATAGCAAAATCTCAAGCTACCTTAGTTTTCTGTGATCAAATAGGAAGTCTTCGCTCTAATGTAATTCTATCCTTCCACCACATCCCTTATTTATCCATGTTTCTGTTTAAATCTTGGTGGATAAACCCTCAAAGGTCCCCGACCCATCTCGTAAGCACTCTTGTCATGCACGCCTCATATGAGAATATGGATTTGACCTGTGTCTCTTTGGAAGAGTACGTGTCAACAAACTTGGCTTCTAGATCCCTTCCACCTCATGAACCTATCTTCCTTCCCATTGACTTAAGCATGTGGCCCTATTATCTATCTTGATCAACACTTCCCCCATCAGATAGAAATCATAACTCATTCATAGATCGATCTCTCTGTACCACTTCTATGGCGTCATCTAGTACCACCCCATCCCTATCCACCTTCAGTAATCATGCTCCGTCCATCCTGAATTGGATCTTCAGATTACATGAAAGGATATTACAGTTCATGGTTCCAAATTTGGACATTCAATAATATTGGCGGTGGCAGTCGCTCGCACAAGAACGAGAAGAATAAGGATGGCTCGAGGGATAGAGAGAGGCGCCACAGTTAGTTTGTCTCAACAATTTATGAAATCCAAATTCCTGCAAGTGTGTGCCTCTTCTTGCAAAGTTATAGTGTTGGAACTCGAGGAGGCTCTGAATTGCACATCCCAGAAATGGCAAATCGAAGAACGATGCATGTGCATTGGCGACGAGTAGTGCAGGAGGAAGACTATGTCATGTTGGAGCAATATGTCCAAGCCATTCACATTCTTCTAGAAAAATTATCATCCCAATTAGCCACCAACATGGAATTACTGATAGAACAAAGGTTCAAGTAGCAAAGGATTGAGGATGAAGTGGGAGCTATCAGAACAGAAGTAGAAGAGATGTGCCAACAATCAATCTCTTCCAGACCTGAAAGTGCAACAACAAGGATCTCAGAAGAAGCTTCTTCATTGAGTCCTCGAGTTGGTACTGGACCTGAATGGCCCTCCCAACCCTGAAATTGAAGTAACGACTCGCCCTCCATGAACAAAAGCAGAATAAATGGACAAGAAAGATACTTAGTTTTTGTTGTTAAAGCATGTTTTATTTTTGTATATTTTGTCTAGGAACCGTTTATAGGATATATAGTTGTAATAGTTATAGAATTTTGCTTTTTAAAAGGACTAGAGTTGGATGGTTCATAGACATAGTCAGTGCACAACTTGATTTTGAAAATATAGTGCAGGCTTCCTATGCTTCTGTAATTTTTGACTCTGTGAGTTTTCTCACAATTTTGTATCAATATATTTCCCAGTTTCTTTCAAAAAAAAATAAAACAAAAAGGATTTTTGTTCTATTGCATTGTCCAGTGTCATAATATCAAAATAAAACAAAAAGGATTTTTGTTCTATTGCATTGTCCAGTGTCATAATATCTTTCATAATATCTTATGTTGTTGATTAAATATACAAATGATTTAATTGTTACAATGAATATAAGTGTAATTAGCTGGTATATTTGTTTAAACAATACAACATATAAAAATGATGACTATTTCCAAACACGATAATTAAAATATAAAAATCAATATTATTATAAAAAATATTTGATTATTTGATGATTAATTAAATTTTTGTAAAAATAAAACAAGAAATAGTATTTTCACACCCGCAATGTGGAATAATTCAGTATTGAAACATCTTGTTGCATTGTATTCGTTTGAATGCAACGGTCTAGTCCATACATCTTTATGCACTAATGTGTTTTTATGAGTATTACACATTAGTGCATATACATGTCATAAAAGCATCGACGCTCCTAATGACAGCAAAAACATTGTTCCCTTCAATGATCTTGTTACCACTTCCATTATTATTATTGTAATAATTACAAGACATTATGTTGCGCACGGTAATATGTGGGTAATATACACATCGATGTCATTACATATGTAATACACATCATTATTGCCATTATATAAAATATGCATCGAGGCTAAAAGTATGTAATACATATTGGGTGTATATTATATATTTTTAAAGCATTGGTGCATATCAAATATGGGTGCATCAATGTGTATTAACGATAGAAGCACCCTCATGATTTTAGTATTTAAAATATACACTAGGGCTTCAAAATTAAATAATACGCATCGATGGATGTTATATATTTTAAGTCATCTATGTGTATCAATTATTAGCTCACCGATGCATCTAATATATATTTAAGCGCATTGATGTGCATTATCGATAAAAGTCCACCAACAAAAAAACCTCCACTAGAACCTCCAACTGCCCAAAAATTTTAGTTATAGTGAGAATCCTTAAAACCTTGCCAAAACCTCCGCTACCAATATCAGAGGTTTTAGCAAAGGTATTTTTGAAAACTTTTTCCAATCTCATACCTCCGTAAAAACCTCTACTAGGTGGTGTTTTCCTTGTAGTGTTACCTTTAGTTTCTTCTACTAAAGGTGCTTATGAAGGATGTGTCCTATGAAATCATCACAAATAAAAGTTTGAAAAGAACAAAGCTTGATGTGCTAAAGAACAATTAGAATTGGTTGACATTGATATATGTGGCCCACTTGAGGGTCCCTCTTTATCAAGTGCAATCTACTTAAATATCACATTTAGTTAGGATCATAATATGCAAACATCAGTGTATATAGTGTATATCTTAAATTATAAAAGTGAATCTTTTGTTAAATTTCAAGAATTTAAAGCTTAGTTGAAAAGTAATATTGTAAAAATATTAAGGTTCTTTGCACTAACAATGGGGAGGAGTAAATAAAGCATGAATTATCAATATATTTATCTAACCATGGCATCTAACATCAAAGAAATGTTCCTTACACACCCTAACAAAATGGCGTTGCCAAATAAAATAAAA
>SNQJ01S0064864.1:8626-49251 GCA_010110895.2 Picea sitchensis
AAATGGCAGATGATAAAGACAACAGGAGGAGCACCACAGGGTATGTTTTTACTATAGGTGGAACAACAATAAGTTGGATTTCGAAACTGCAAAAGGTTGTTTCACTTTCAACAACAGAGGCAGAGTATGTTGCTGCTACAAAGGCTAGTAAAGAGATGATTTGGTTACAAAGGTTTATGGAGGAATTGGGAAAGAAACAGGAGATCAGCCGGNTATGTTGCTGCTACAAAGGCTAGTAAAGAGATGATTTGGTTACACAGGTTTATGGAGGAATTGAGAAAGAAGAAGGAGAACAACGGGTTGTACCATGATAGTCAGAGTGCCATTCACCTTGCAAAGAACTCAACCTTCCATTCAAATACTAAGAATATATAGTTGAGGTACCAATTCATACAATCCGCCTTGGAAGATGGACATTTGAAGCTGGAAAAGATACATACTAGCCAGAATCCTGCAAACATGTTAACAAAGGGAGTAACCAGGGAGAGACTGAGTTCCTGCTTAGTTTCAATTGGTCTTCAAGAATGAATATGAAGATGAGAAATTTTCCAGGTCCAAGAAGGTTCATATCCCAACATATACAGTAGCGATGGAGTTGTTGAGATCAGTCTCCAAGTGGGAGATTTTTGGTTGTGGAGCCTAATTATCTTCCTGATTTAGAGGTCCTTGATTTCAGTCGTGTTTATACCCCATGAAGTATTTACACCCTAGAAGTATGTACACTCTTCCACGCGGGGGAGTGCAGAGGGGGCCTACCCCCTCTGCGGGGTCCGGGGGCAAGTGGGCCCCCAATGGGGGTTTGTGGGCGAAGCCCTAGAAGGAAAAATTACCTTGTAAATGTATATTGTAATTTCATTGTAAATATGGACCGTTCATTATAAGATCGCAGATCTAACGATAGAGATTATGTTACAATTTTTTTCCCTAGAAGGCAACCCTCTTTTATGAGGGAAATGTATTGCGGCTATGATTGATCGTGAATATTGTATTCTGAGATAGGACACTGTGAGATAAATAAGAGGAAGTTACAGTGGGTTTGTTGTAGGTTGTATCCCTTCATATGCTAGATAATAATAAAGGAAGGACCTGGCAATTTATCTAGTCGATGTAGCCCACACTGGGTGAACCACGTAAATCTGTGTCTCTATTGTATAGTGTATCTTTTGTGTTTTGTTTCCACATTTGTTTTATTTTATTTCTCGACGGTCCTGTTTTTCTAACAATATCTATGACACTCCTCGAGGTGATCATACTAAAGGGAAGACTGTCAACCAACCTTCTAACTCTACTCCTCCTCCATCTTCCAATCCTCTACAGATTGAGAAGACAATTTTTGACGCAGCATTGCGCCTACCCAAGAATGTAATTAGAAAAGTGACATTTCATCCAAATACTCTCACTTCACAAAACTACAACATCATTGAATATTTGGTGCCAACACCTTGTACTATGTCAACCCTCGAAGGTCTAAAAAACAATCCAAGTCAACATAGAATCTTGTTGTCAGCCATTGGAGCCATGGATCCTGAGTCGAACATGATTATGTTTAATCTAGATTATTTTAAGGAGAGACTCTCCCATAAATTAGCATTCCAAATTCAATTTTTGGTTAGTAGACACACCATCCATCATATTGTTTTGGATGAGGGATCCTCCACTTGTGTCATGTATTTTCCTTGTTGGAAAGCCCTTGGTTCTCCTACACTTACCACTTCTCCTACCACCTTGAAAGCGTTTGATGGACATGGTTTCAAACCTCGGGGAATATTGAAATATTTTGCTGTGACTTTGATGGGTAAAAT
This sequence comes from Picea sitchensis, assembly GCA_010110895.2. Taxonomy (NCBI): domain Eukaryota; kingdom Viridiplantae; phylum Streptophyta; class Pinopsida; order Pinales; family Pinaceae; genus Picea; species Picea sitchensis. Next base: position 10,429 of record SNQJ01S0064864.1, read on the forward strand.
TGTTTCAGTTTATATTGAAGTCATCGATGCGCCATTGGATTATAATTTGTTACATGGTCATAATTGGTTCTATGCAATGACTTTCATTGCATCTTGAATGTTTCATATCTTATGGTTTCCCCATCAAGGAAAGATTATCATTTTTTACCAACTCGAGTATACAACTTCAAATCCCAACAATGTCACAACAAATCATGTCCCTTTTCTAGGACATAATAATTTTGAGAGTGTAGGTGTAGGTATTCTCAGGGATTCCTCACTCATGGGGGTTTTTCCTTTTTCTTGTCCTCCTACCGCATAGTTTTCAAACTTAAATATGATTTCAACTCAGGTATGACAATCCTTAGATTCATCTCTTATCTTGGTATTACTTGGTCTTGACGAGCATAGTTCATTGTCTATGTCCAGCTTGTTAAAAAATGAAATATCACTCCCTCCATTACAATCAATTCTCACTCTCGATCAAGTACTTGAACTTCTTTTCGTCCACCTAGTGAAAATGTTTCCATTAGTAAACAAAAACCTAAATGAGGAAAGAAGAAGAGTCGTTGGAGGAAACAACACTTGGGGGGAAGATATCCAGCCACTAGAAATCATGCTGGAGAAAAACCTCCAACTTCCACCAAAGGAGTTGGGGGAAAACCACATCTAGAGAGACATGCTGCTAGGAACGATCCTTGTTCGAAGGTGATTCCCATCATAATGTAGCAGTATTTTTCTAGAACGAGCTTAGTCTTTGTTCTTTCTCGTGCTCGTAAGTACATGAGAACAAACTACCAAGCTTATTCTTTGTTATTTCTCGTGCTTGTAAATACATGAGAATGTGAGCGAGTATAATTTTATCACTTTTTTCGGACTCGTAATGGTTATAAAAAAAAGGAACTCTTTGGAGTCTCCTTTAATCTCTTTTTAGACTCTCTAAACATGAAAATATTGTCTAGCGATCCTTCTTCCTTTCACACTCGTTAAAAATTTTGAAAGGGCATGTTTAGAGTGGTAGTTTATTTCTTCTTCATCCTCGTGACACTAATCACGAAAAAGGACAACCCTACAGTCTCATTTAAGTTTTTTTCAGACTCTCTAAACATGAAAAACCATCAATTTTTCCTTCTTTGGACTCGCTAAACTAGACATTGAAGGACCCATATGGGAATGAACCCTTAATTTTTCTATTTCATTCAATAAAGGAAGAGAACTTACCAAAGGTGAGCTATATCGAGCATGTGTTACCCTCCTTGAGCTTGTTAAATGAAAAAGAGGTACTCATCTCTCTTGGCGGGGGAAAAATTGAACGACATGGGTCAATTTTTTGGGGGAATCCTTTATGGAAGATATCATTTCCCTTGAACATGGAAGCTACTTGTGTCTCATCTTACAGTTGGTTAATCCTCTTGTCTCTGAGTCATACTAATTATATGTGTCTCCATACTTTTTCTTCCAGTAAAAGAGTTATCTTATTATCGTCACATTACATTCTTGGTACTCATCAAGTCAATGATGCTAAGTTGGTTATCGTGCCTCATCATATTCAAGGGAAGTTTCATTTCAAACCATCCATCTACAGTATTTCCAGTTTCAATTTCATGTGTTAGCCCATACTCATTCCATTTACCATCCTACATCACTTTCCTGGGTTAGTTTCATGTCAATGATGGGGGATACATCAAGGCCCTCCTTCTAAGAGTCTTTTCATGTCGAATTGAACACATCATCTGAGAATTAGAATTACAAACTAGTTAGTACCTTGGGACCTGCATGCCTCAATGGAAGGCCTCCTCTCTTTTGAAAGTGGGTTTACATCATTGACCGTTGATCCGATGATTCCATGAATGTTCGAACTTAGCTCATTTATTCACATTCATTGGAATGTACTAGGGTACCTTGGGAGTCATTGACATCATTGGTGATTTCCCTTGCAGATGTTAATGGTATACATCAATGATCTGTAATAAAGTGGTTTCTACCATGTTCGACATAAAAAAATCTATTCACATGGCTAGATTCATACCACATCAGGATTGGGACGAAGACCCTAAGATGAGTGTTCAATATGTTTCCTAGGTCGTGAAGGAGATCATTGAGAATACTGATATATATACAGACCTGTAGATCCACATTGTATTGGTCTGTGAATATGTTTTATCATCTCATATCTCCACTGTGTGTTTTTCGTGGCTATGATTAGTTCATGTCAAGGTGGTCTGGATCCACATTGTATCATTGGTGACCATATCCTTAATCAATATTTTTCATGGATCCGCATTGTATTAGTCGACGACTGTGCTTTGAGCTATGTTGTATTCTGAGAATAGGTATGCCTGCCTCACAAATGTAACATATATTAATATTGTTTGATGGTTGTTTTTAGCTTTTTCTGGGTTCTCCAACTCTATGCCCATGCATTGAAGAATTGTAAAGTGTTTTGGCCTTTATTTTCTCTTCTGAACTCACACTTTAAGGGGCAATATGTTACACACCAAAATTCCACACTTAAGTACCTCACCCTAAGTGTCGCAAAGGTCATGAAAGTTTCACATACACTTACACCATGAAATAACAATTTTCACAATCCCTAGTCAATGTGGAGGAGAAATATATTATATGAAGGTCAAAATACCATGTGCACATGAATTAATTATTAATATTCATAAAAAGGAAATTATTTTTTTGTGAGAATCCACCTCACATCTGGTTTCTTACTTTCAAGGAGAAGTTGAGAATCTCATCGATAGGAGAGATATTTCCTCCTTAAAATCCTTGAGAGATATTTTCTCCCTAAAATACTTGAAGAAATATTTTCTCCCTAAATATCTTGGAGATCCCTTTTTGGTGAATTTTATGAGTGATATTCTCCATGGAGGTTAAGCCTCCAAATCCTATATAATGAGGGATTTACATGGAGAAGGGGAGGAAGATTTTGGATATCAAACTTGTGATCTTGGGAGAATCGTGTAAGGGCTAGATGAGGAGGACTTGGAGAAGTTTTTGCAACACCATCCATGATTTTAAGTATTTATTTAAAGTTCTCATCAATATTATTTGGTCTATTGCCTTCAATATTGTGTATTGTTGCATGTGATTGTCGATATTGATAGATTAATTAGATTAGTCTAATCTTTTAGAATAAAGTATGATTTCTTTGTCATTTTGTTTTCCATTGCATTACAAGTTTCGAGTGGTGTTGAAGAGTTTGGAGATCAATATCAGATTGGAGGCAACGAGGATGAACCAAGGAATAAGGTGAAACACATTTTCTTCCTTCTCTTTCTCTTTCTGATAAGTAATTGAGTTCAAAGGGATGTTAGTTTCCATTTGTATGTTTTTTGTCTTGGTATTAGGGAGTACAATCAAATGGGATATTCACTTGTCCGTAGGGGAATTATTCCATAACATCGGTAGGGTTGTTAGGTCAAGTGCGAGGAATAAAGGAAGGTTTGCAGGTCTAGGCAAAGACAATATGTTCTGCTTCCTTTGCACATTGGGTAGTTTCCAACAAAGTATGAGGGTGAGCCATGGTCTAATGTCAAAATTCTTAACAGGAAGAAATCCAATGGTGAAATGTCCAAATTATTAATAGGAAGAAATGTGTAGTTATTTTTCAACCAGAATACAGGAGGTAAGGTCGCACGACAATAGATCTTGTATGTTCCTTTTCCATTGTGTTTATGTCCCAAATGTTTGGGTGTTTAGGGTTTCTATAGAAAATTGTTTTCCCTGTGCTATATCTATCTGATATACATGCGGGGTCAAACAGTAGTACTTGGCCCAATATCTCACAACACCAACTAAGGAGGATAGACCATACAATTATCTGTACTACACGATTACCTTGGTACTAGAGAGTATCTTCCCAAGTGGTGTTCTCGGTGGAACTATAACATTCAGCCGCTCGATTGGTTTATTTATGGAGGGATTCAAGATATCTAGGCCATTTCACATACAAGTGGTGTTTGATGCGCTACCACTTGAATGGGTACCAAGAAGGGTTACAAGGGTGGCCAACAATGTGCGCTTAAGTACAACTTGTAATTTGTGCATGTATGCTTCCCCAACTATGTATTTATGCACTAAATAACAGATCATTTTAGCTTTAAGATGTCAGAATACGTCTCTACCCTGAAAAAAAATAACCCACAATTTTCTGCCAAGGAAAGTGCTTTGATACCACTTGTTAGGTACCAAATCTATTATAATAGTATAAAAACATAAATACTACAAAGAATAACAATGGAACAACAAAATATATGGAACTAGGAGACCAAAATAATACCTTTATTGATAGGAAACAATCTTCACTTTCCTCTTTAAGGGGGAAACCTCTAGCAGAGCAGTACTCTATTACAATAATTCACAAAACAAAAATTCTCATGACCTTCACTCCTATTCAAACTAAATCTATCTATCACAAGAACAATGTAGAGGAAGATCTTCTAGAAGCAGAAGCTTATATTAAGTCTTTTTACATTGGACTTATTCTTTCTTATTACTAGGCCTTATTAATATTTTCCTTTATTACATGGAAAATATATTATTCTACCTATCTGGGGGGTTAGGAAGGTTATCTCCCTAAAATTGAACACGACAATGACTATGGTCTATTATGGTTGACCTTGACCATTATTGACTATGTTTTTCCATGGTGGACTATGGGTAACCATGGATGAGCTTGACCTAGACTAGTGTTGAGTATGTGATCTAGGTGGATATCGGTGGCCACCTACCTTTTCCAAATAGCTCAAAACAGTTTTCTGGCCATTTTGACAATTTACTATTTTTAGCAGGTTTTAACTTCCGGGGCCATTTTGAGGGTCCAAATGAAGGTTTTTCGAGATCGAGGTTCTCAATGATAGCTGAAGGCATGATTGAGCCCCCAAAATGAATCTCCTTGACGATACCTTTCCAACGAGCTATCACACGCCTAAAACAGAGATCGTATGCAAAAGTTACGACCCCGGGAGGTTAATGTACTCACTTACCCAAACGGGGCCCACATGACTTTTGGCACTTCATCTCCCAGGGTTAGGTTTTTGGATGTCTAAGACTTTTGGAATTCCCATCTATTGTAAAAGGGCCTTCCGAGCCTCATTGTAATCATCTTCTTGCGAATGCGAGTAGCCGTCACATCTCTTCTTAGAGATAAGCTACCACCATTCTAGCGAGTCTTTCACTCTGTATTTTTACATTCTCTGTACATTTCGTTCAATAATAGAAATCGTGTATTACTGTATCTTTGTGTTTATGGTTGCATCTCTAATATATTTATGTTATATTACTGGATATACGCGATATCTCTGTGCATTTCTTTATTATATCTCTGCTCTCATTTCATGCCGAAAATAATCCGGATCAGTATGGTTGATGATGATCGACCTTCACAATTGTTGATTATGGTTGATTATGGTAGACTTAAGTTGACTCTAGTTGACCATGCCCATGCATGATCTTCATTGACCATGTGGAGTTGATTATGGTGGGCCATGTTGATTATGTTTAACCATGGTTTACTATGGCACTATCTCAGTATGATGATGAGGTTTTGTTCATTACATTGCGATGTTTTGAAATGTTTGTCACATTGTGACATGAGGATATGTGCAACACATTGCAACGTTAGGATATGTTCATCACATTTCGACGACAGGAAAATGTTCGTAACATTGCGACATTACTGTGTTCGTCATACTGCAACATTTAGTTCTATTCATCATATTGAAACATTGTGTTATGTTCATCACATGAGAAGGTTGATTTTTGTTCGACACATTACGAAAAAGGAAGTTTCAGTGATGATTTAAAAAAAAGTCCAATGATCCTTTGTTGATTGTTGTTGAACATGACCACAACTATCGTTTATTATGGTTGACCTTGACCATTGTTGACTATGGTTTTTCATGGTAAACTATGTTTAACTATGGATGAGATTGACTTGGACCAATGTTAAGTATGGTTGATGATGGCTGACCTTCACAATGGTTGACTATGGTTGATGTTGGAATAGTTTTGTCACATTCTGATAGTGGGTTATGTTCGTCACATTGTGACACTTGGAAATCTTAGCCTCATTGCAATGATAGGATATGTTTTTCACTTTGCGACATTGAGTTGCATACATCACATTGCAAGAAAGCGTTATCTCTGTCACATTGTGACGTATGGAAATGTTTGTCACATTGTGTCATTAGGATATGTCCTCGCATTGCAATTTGAGGATTGGTTCATCACATTGTGACGACAGGCTATGTTCGTCAGATTGTGATGTTACAATGTTTGACACATTGTGACATTACTATGTTTGAAACATTGCAACATTACTATGTTCGTCACATTGCAACATCTAGTTTTTTTCAATAGATTGAAATAGCAAGATATGTTAGTCACATGATAAGGTTGGTTTTTGTTTGACACGTTATGAAAAGGAAGTTTTCGTGAATCTTAAAAATAATTCTAACAAAGTGTTTTCTATGTTGCAAACATAGGAAGTTGGAACTCATGCAATGTATTAGATAGAAGTAAAATTAGAATCATACTTGTTGTAAGTACATTTATAGAAAATCATATTAAACTTTAGAGATGATAATTTCTGTTTGTTCTTAAGACATTAATAAAAAATAATCTAGAACTTTGTATATGATGGATTATACTTGTTCTAAAGACATTGGTACAAAGTCATTTAATAATTTATACTGGTTATAAGAACATAAGCACAAACTATGACCATTATACTTTCATACATATTTTATATACTTTTCATTGATTTTATTTTTCATGGGTATGAGAATTAACAAATCAAGTCTCCCACTCATAAAATACATTTATTAAAATCCATATAATATTATATATATATATATATATATATATATAAAAGACTCCCTAGTTCAATTATATGTTTATTTATATAATATATAATTACCAAATACATTTTATATAATTATTTTTATATAAGAATTTTTAATATAAAAAACTAAGAATATATATATATATATTTATATTTAGATATTAATCTTTTTCTAAAATATAAATTATATAAATATATAGATGAGTTATACTATATATTCATATTATATTCTAATATATAGATATTATCCACATATATATCTTAATATTATAACCATATATAATTATCATTGTAGACTTAACATGTAATACATTATAAAACATTCATCTAACTATCATTAAATAGTTGCAACAATATTAATGAATAATATATTAATATATTAGCATTATGCCATATCAATTAATGCTAATACATTAAAATTAATATTATTACAACATTAATATATATTAGTGATATTAAATTAATAACATTAATACATTATTAATACTAATACAATAATAAATGTATTAAAGAATTACATTATACATTAATACTAATACTAAATGTTATTATTATACATTAATTCCAATTTTTAGTAAACCATAAGATTTTATACATACACTACTATTATCATTATTATTAAGTATTTCTTGGTATAGTAAGCAACCATTTATTGGTATTATTATTAAGTATCAATATCAAATATAGAAAATATAAAATATTACATTATAAATAACATTATAATATATTATATTAGATGTGACATAGACAAATTTACAGAGGGATGGATATTGACAAGCATTTGTTGAAACTCAATTCAAAAAACTCTAAATATTTAAAAAAACAAAGTTGAATATGGAGGAATTTCATTAAATACAATTAATAGGTTTTTCCTCTTAAGAACATTTTTTTCAATGTGCTGTTTTTTTTTCAAATATCTTAAATGAAGCTTTGATTTGAGATTTTTATAGAGTTGCAAGAACCAAAAATTTCAATCTATTGGGCATAGTAATATACAAAGATAAAACTTTTGATAAGTCCAACTGAATTGCTTACATTGATGTAAACTAAATAACATTTAATGTATTAAGTATTAATATATTAATTAATCTTTAATTATGTTGAAAGGCGTACACCTATTGACAATGGGCACAATTAATAATATTTTAACCTTATTTAACCTTAAACCCTAATTTGATGGATATGCATTGAAGATGTTGGCATATTCTTAGTCGTCCTCCAAAATCAATGGGTCAGATTTATTTATTGTTCATAACTTTCTTGCATTTATCAAGACATCCGTTAACATGTTTACTTTTTAACATTTACCTAATCACATTAAAAAATTACTATAAGGATATGTAATTGCCACATTTAAATGATTAAGTATCATTAATAGGATTAAACCGTGCAGCCAAACGTTTTATATTACCACAGACGGATTACGAATTACGATTTGAGCCAATACCTTTCGACGTTCTCAGCCGCGAGTTAGCGACTGTGCTAGTATATTAATCAACCTCAATCAACCTCGTGGTAATAAAATAGGGCAATCCTCATTCAATGAGTTTATAAATTTCTATTTTTTTAAATAACACCTAATGTATTAAATATTAATATATTAATCAACCTCGTAGTAATAAAATAAGGGCAAACTTTCTTGCATTTATCAAGACATCCGTTAACATGTCAACCATGCGCCATGACCAAACTCTTCATTTAATATTATGCCTCTAGGTTTCAACAAGAGTAGGAATTTATAAATGGGTTGAATGATTAAGTGTACCTATTTTATTACCACGAGGTCTAACATGCATGCTTCTTAGGGTTTCATGAAATTAGGGTTCCATGCAATAAGACTTGTAGGGTTTCATGCAATAAGAAAAGTAAAGTAGGAATTTATAAACTGATTGAATGAGGTTTGCCCTTATTTTATTACTACGAGGTTGATTAATATATTAATATTTAATACATTAGGTGTGTTATTTAAAAAATAGAAATTTATATTAAACCTACTGAATGAGGATTGCCCTCTATTTTGGCTACCACTTAGGTTGATTGGAGGTTGATTAATATTGAAGTTGGATTATATATTAGCATAGCCGCTAACTCACAGCTGAGAACGTCGAAAGGTCGGCTAAGAACGCGTGCCATAAAACCTCTGTGGTAATCCGTCTGTGGTAATATAAAACGCGTTATCGCATAGCCATCCTATTAATCCTACTTAATCATTTAAACGTGGCAATTACATATCCTCCACAAGCATTCTTTTTAATGTGATTGGCAGCAGTAACATGTTAACGGATTCCTAGATAAATGCAAGAAAGTTATGAACAATAAATCAATTCCATTGATTTTGGAGGACGACTAAGAATACGCCAACATCTTCAATTAATAACCATCAAATTAGGGTTTGGTTAAATAATGCTAAAAGATCATTAATTATGCCTATTATCAATAGGTACTTTCAACATAATTAAAGATTAATTAATATATTAATACTTAATACATTAAATGTTATTTAGTTTACATCAATGTAAGCAATTTAGTTGGACTTATCAAAAGTTTTATCTTTGTATATTACTATGCCCAATAGATTGAAATTTTTGGTTCTTGCAACTCTATAAAAAGCTCAAATCAAAGCTTCATTTAAGATATTTGAAAAAAAAAACAGGGCATTTAAAAAATTTCTTAAGAGGAAAAACCTATTAATTGTATTTAATGAAATTCCTCCACATTCAACTCTTTGTTTTTAAATATTTAGAGCTTTTGAGTTGAGTTTCAACAAATGCTTGTCAATATCCATCCCTCTGTAAAGTTGTCCATGTCATCTACATATAATATATTATAAATGCCATTTATAATGAAATATTTTATTTTCTATATTTGATATTGATATTTAATAATAATACCAATAAATGGTTGCTTACTATACCAAGAAATACTTAATAATAATGATAATAGTAGTGTATGTATAAAATATTATGGTCTACTAAAAATTGGAATTAATGTATAATAACAACATTTAAACATTAGTATTAGCATTAATGACGTAATTTTAATACATTTATTTTTCAATTTTATTAGTATTAATAATGCATTAAATTACAATAATATCAACTAATATATACTGATGTAGTACACATTAATTTTAATGCATTAGCATTAATTGGTATTGCACAATGCCAATATATTAATATTTTATTAATATATTAATCATTAATATCGTTGCAACTATTTAATGATAGTTAGATGAATGTTTTATAATGTATTACATGTTAAGTCTACAATGATAATTATATATGGTTATAATATTAAGATATATATGTGGATAATATCTATATATTAGAATATAATATGAATATATAGTATAACTCATCTATATATTTATATAATTTATATTTTAGAAAAAGATTAATATCTAAATATAAATATATATATATATATTCTTAGTTTTTATATTAAAAATTTTACATAAAAATAATTATATAAAATGTATTTATAATTATATATTATATAAATAAACATATAATTGAACTAGGGAGTCTTTTATATATATATATATATATATATATAATATTATATGGATTTTAATAAATGTATTTTATGAGTGGGAGACTTGATTTGTTAATTCTCATACCCATGAAAAATAAAATCAATGAAAGTATATAAAATAGAAAGAAAGTATAATGGTCATAGTTTGTGCTTATGTTCTTATAACCAGTATAAATTATTAAATGACTTTATACCAATGTCTTTAGAATAAGTATAATCCATCATCTACAAAGTTCTAGATTATTTTTTATTAATGTCTTAAGAACAAACAAAAATTATCATCTCTAAAGTTTAATCATGATTTTCTATGTACTTACAACAAGTAAGGATTCTAATTTTATTTCTATCTAATACATTACATGAGTTCCAACTTCCTATCTTTGCAACATAGAAAACACTTCGTTAGAATTATTTTTAAGATTCACGAAAACTTCCTTTTCATAATGTGTCAAACAAACCAACCTTTATCATGTGACTAACATATCTTGCTATTTCAATCTGTTGAAAAAAACTAGATGTTGCAATGTGACAAACAGTAATGTTGCAATGTTTCAAACATAGTAACGCTTCAAATGTGTCAAACATTGTAACGTTAACTGACGTAATACAACTGTCAATGCAATGTGATGAACCAATCCTCAAATTGCAATGCGAGGACATATCCCATCGACACAATGTGATGAACATTTCCATACATCACAATGACAGTAGATAACGCTTGTACGTGATGTATGCAACTCAATGTCGCAAAGTGAAAAAATATCCTATCATTGCAATGAGGCAAGATTTCCCAGTTGTCACAATGTGATCTAACATAACCCACTATCAGAATGTGACAAAACTATTCCAACATCAACCATAGTCAACCATCGTGAAGGTCAAATCCATCATCAACCATACTCAACATTGGTCCAAGTCAATCTCATCCATAGTTAAACATAGTTTACCATGAAAAACCATAGTCAACAATGGTCAAGGTCAACCATAATAAACGATAGTTGTGGTCATGTTCAACAACAATCAACAAAGGATCATTGGACTTTTTTTTAAATCATCACTGAAACTTCCTTTTTCGTAATGTGTCGAACAAAAATCAACCTTCTCATGTGATGAACATAAAACAATGTTTCAATATGATGAACAGAACCAAATGTTGTGCATGACAAACATATGAATGTCGCAATGTTACAAACATTTTCCTGTCAGTTTAAATGTGATGAACATATCCTAACGCTGTAAATGTGTTGCACATATCCTCATGTCACAAATGTGACAAACATTTCAAATGTCGCAATGTAATGAACAAAACATGATCAACATATCGAGATAATGCCAAATAAAACCATGGTTAAACATAATCAACATGGCCCACCAGCCACCAACATATCCACATGGTCAATGAAGATCATGCATGGGCATGGTCAACTAGAGTTAACTTAAGTTCACCATAATCAACCATAATCAACAATTGTGAAGGTCGATCATCATCAACCATACTCAACACTAGTCCAGGTCAAGCTCATCCATTAAGTCTAGCTCCACCATAGTAAAACATAGTCAATAATGGTCAAGTTCAACCATAATAGACCATAGTCATTGTCGTGTTCAATGTTAGGGAGATAACCTTCCTAACCCCAAATAGTTAATAATATATTTTCCATGTAATAAAGGAAAATATTAATAAGGCCTAGTAATATAAGAAAGTCCAATGTAAGAAGACCCAATATAAGCTTCCACTTCTAGAAAAATATTCCTCTACAACAAGGTTCTTGTGATAGATAGATTTAGTTTGAATAGGAGTCAAGTTCATGAGAAGTTTTGTCTTGAGAAATATTTTAATAGAGCTCTTCTCAACTGGAGTTTTCTCCCTCAAAGAGGAAAGTGAAGATTGCTCTCATCAATAAAGGTAATTTGTATTCCCCGTCCATATATTTTGTTGTTCCATTGTTATCTCTGTAGCATTTATGTTTTATAATTATTATAATAGATTTGGTACCCAACAAGTGGTATCATAGCACTTTCCTCTGCAGAAAATTGTGGGCTATTTTTTTCGTGGCAGAGACGATTCCCATTACCTTAAAGCTAAAATGATCTGTTATTTAGTGCATAAATACATAGTTGGGGAAGCATACATGCACAAATTACAAGTGGTAAATTCTAAGAGCACATTACACACCCTTGTAACCCTTGTTGGTACCCATTCAAGAGGTAGCACATCATACATCACCTTTGTGCATGACTACCTATATATCTCTAAACTCCATAAAACCAATCGAAATGGGTCAATGTTATAGTCTCCAATCGGTGAACACCACTAGGGAAGATACCTCTAGTACCAAAGGTAAATCGTAGTAGCCTAATGGTATGGCTCACCATCCCAGTTGGTGTCAGTGGAGATAATACTGGCATTGTTTGACCTCGCATGTATATCAGATAGATATAGCACTGTGGAAAACCATTTTCCTGTAGAAACCCTAAACACCTGTAAAACCCTTGGGAATGTAAAACACAATGGAAAGGAATAGACAAGATCTATCATCGTGCAACCTTACCTCAAGGTATTCCCCGTTGGAAAATAATCCACATTTCTTCCTATTAATAATTTGGACATTTCACCATTGGATTTCTTCCCTAAGAATTTTTGACATTAGACCATGGCTTCACCCTCATACTTTTTGGAAACTACTCCAATGTGAAAAGGAAGCACAAGATATTGTTCTCTGCACTCCACAAACCTTCCTTTTATTCCCTCACACTTGACCCAACAACCCCACTGATGTTATGGACACTCCCCGGATAAGTGAATATCCCATTTGATTGTACACCCTAATACCAAGACAAAAAACATACAAATGGAAACTAACATCCCTTTGAACTCACTACCTTATCGAAGAGAAAGAGAAGGGAAGAAAATGTTTCACTTATTCTCGGCCCATCCTCATTGCCTCCAATCGGAGCTTGATCTTCAAACTCTTCAACACCACTCGAAACTTGTAATGCAATGGAAAACAAAATGACAAAGAAATCCTACTTTATTCTAAAAGATTAGACTAATCTAATTAATCTATCAATATCGACAATCGCATGCAACAATACACAATCTTGAAGGCAATAGACCAAATAATATTGATGAGAACTTAAATAAATACTTAAAATCATGGATGGTGTTGCAACAACTTCCCAAAATACTCCTCGTCTAGCCCTTACACTCCATTCTCCCAAGATCACAAGTTTGATATCCAAAATCTTCCCTACCTTCCAAATCCCCATTATATAGGATTTGGAGACTAAACCACCATGGAGAGAATCACTCACTAGATCCACTAAAAAAAGGATCTCATGGATGGTTGAAAAAATTTCCTCCCTAAAATCCTTAAAAGATATTTAGGGAGAAAATATCTCAAGGATTTTAAGGGAGGAAATATCTCTCCCATCGACAGATTCTCAACTTCTCCTTGAAAATAAGAAACCAAATGTGAGGTGGATTCTCACAAAAAACATATTTCCTTTTCATGAACATTAATAATTAATTCATGTGCACATGGTATTTGACCTTCATATAATATATTTCTCCACATTGACTAGGGATTGTGAAAAATTGTATTTCATGGTGTCAAGAAGGAACTTTAATACACTTGTGACACTTAGGGTGGGGTACTTAAGTGTGGCATTTTGGTGTGTAACATATTTCCCCTTAAATTGTGAGGTCAGAAGAGAAAATAATGGCCAAAACACTTTACAATTCCTCAATGCAAGGGCATGGAGTTGGAGAACCTAGAATAATTTGCAAACAACCATCAAACAATACTAATATATGTTACATTTGTGAGGCAGGCATGTCTCCGCCCTCGTATCACAACATAGCTCAAAGAACATGACCACTAATTAAGTACATTGTGGATCCATGGAAAATATTGATTAAGGATATGGTTCCACCATACAATGTGGATCCACACCCACCTTGACACAACCAACTATAGCCAATTTAAAACAATAATAAAGGGAGATATGAGATGATAAACATATCCACTGCACTACCACAATGTGGGATCTACAGTCCAGATATATATCATATTCCTAATGATCTCCTTTCCACGACTGGAAACATATTGAACACTCCATCCTAGGGTCTTCGGCCCCAACTCGATGTGGTATGAATCTGGGCCATGTGAATAGATGTTTTGATGTCGAACATGGTAGAAACCACTTTATTACAGTATCATTGATGTATACCATTAACATGCACGAGGGAAATCACCAACATGCTGACTCTGTTGGTACCCTAGTACATTCCAACGAAATGTGAATAAATGAGCTAAGTTCAAACATTCATGGAATCATCGGATACGGTCAATGATGTAAACCCACTTTCAAAAGAGAAGAGGCCTCCATTGAGGCATGCAGTCCCAAAGTACTAACTAGTTTTTAATCCTATGTCCTGGATAATGTGTTCATAATCTGACATGAAAAGACCTCAAGGAGGGTCGTGATGTATCCCCCATCATTGACATGAAACTAACCCAGGAAAGTGATGTAATATGGTGAATTGAATGAGTATGGGCTGACACATGAAATTGAAACTGGAAATACTGCAGATCGATACTAAAATGAAACTTCCTCAATAAGGATGAGGTTAATAATAACTCTGACTTAAATACTATCTGATAGGAGTACCCAAGAATGACAATAATAAAGATAAACTCTTTGATGAAAAAGTATGGAGACACATATAATTAGTATGACACAGAGACAAGAGTATTAACCAACTGTAAGACGAAACACAAGTAGCTTCCATGTTCAAGGGAAATGATAGCTTCCATAAAGGATTCCAAAAAAACTTAACCCACTTCCCTCAATTTTCCCCTACCGAGAGATGAGTACCCTTTTCATTTAATGCTTTGAGAGGGTAACACATTCTCTATATAGCTCACCTTTGGTAAGTTCTCTTCCTTTATTGAATGAAATAGAAAAATTAAGGGTTCACTGGACATGGGTCCTTCAATGTGTAGTTTAATGAGTCCAAAGAAGGAAAACTCTCATGGTTTTTCATGTTTAGAGAGTCTGAAAAGAACTTAAAGAAGACTAGGGTTGTCCTTTTTCGTATTAGTGTCAATGAGGGTCAAGAATAAATAAACTACCACTTGAACACTTTCAAACTTTTTTAATGAGTGTGAAAGGAAGAAGGATCGCTTAGACAATATTTCATGTTTAGAGAGTCTAAGAAGAGATTAAAGGAGACTCCTAAAGAGTTCCTTTTTATAACCATTAATGTCCAAAAAAAGTGATAAAAGTATACTCGGTCACATTCTCATGTATTTACAAGCATCGAAATAAATGTTAAATAAGTTTATAGATTGTTCTCATGTACCTCTACGAAAGCAACGAAAGAACAAAGACTAAGTCGCTCTAGAAAAAAATACTACTACATTAAGGATGGAATGACCTCTCAACAAGGATCATTCCTACATGCCCTCTAGATGTGGAGCTTTCCCCAACTTTGGTAAAGTTATGTTTTTCTCCAAAGATGATTTCCATATATCGGATATCTTCCCCCATGTGTCATTTCTCCAATGATCATTCTTCTCCCTCATTTGGGTTTTGTTTACTAATGGAAACATTTTCACCAGGTGGATCAAAAGAAGGTTCAAGTACTTGATTGAGAGTGAGAATTGATTGTAATGAGGGGAGTGATATTTCATTTTTTACCATCGACATAGACAATGAACTATGCTCGTCAAGACCAAGTAATACCAAGATAAGAGATGAATCTAAGGATTGTCACACCCGTGGTTGGAAACTATTATTTAAGTTTGAAAACTATGTATGAGGACACTCTAATAAAGGAAAAACCCCATGAGTGAGGAATCCTTAAGAATACCTACACCTATACTCAAAATTATTATGTCCTAGAAAAGGGACATTGTTTGTTGTAGCATTGTGGAGATTTGGAGTTGTATAGTCAAGTTGGTAAAAAATGATAATCTTTCCTTGATGGGGAAAACATAAGATATGAATATCTGAAGATGTGATGACAGCCATTGCATAGAACCACTATGACCATGTAACAAATTATAATCCAATGACATCGATGACTCTTCAATATAAACTCAAACAAATTTAACGAACAAAGTCACAGTTATATTTCAATATTCCCCGAGGTTTGAAACCATGTCCATCAAACACTTTCAAGGTGGTAGGACTGGGTAAGTGTAGGAGAACCAAGGGCTCTCCAAGAAGGAAAATACATGACATTAAAGGAGGATCCCTCATCCAAAACAATAATGATGGATGGTGTGTCCACTAACCAAAAATTGAATTTGGAATGCTAATTTATGGGAGAGTCTCTCCTAAAATAATCTAGATTAAACATAATCATGTTCGACTCCTCGGGATCCATGGATCTAGCCGGTCACAACAAAGATTCTATGTTGACTTTGACTTTTTTTAGAACTTCGAGGGTTGACATAGTACAAGGTGTTGGTGCACCCAATATTCAAACATGTTGTAGTTTTGTGAAGTGAGAGTATTTGGATGAAATGTCACTTTTCTAATTACATTCTCA
This sequence comes from Picea sitchensis, assembly GCA_010110895.2. Lineage (NCBI taxonomy): Eukaryota > Viridiplantae > Streptophyta > Pinopsida > Pinales > Pinaceae > Picea > Picea sitchensis. Next base: position 27,360 of record SNQJ01S0064864.1, read on the forward strand.
AGTGTAATACGTCAAAATTGGTTTCAATTTGTAGACTTCATTGGAAGATGGAGGAGTAGTAGAGTTAGAAGGTTGGTTGACAATATTCCCTTTAGTATGATCACCTCGAGGAGTGTCATAGATATTGTTAGAAAAACAGGACCTATGGAGCAATAAAATAAAACAAATGCGGAAACAAACACAAAAGATGACCATACAATAGAGACACGCATTTACGTGGTTCACCCTGCAGGCTACATCCACTAGAGAAATTTCCGTGTCCTTCCTTTATTATTATCCACAGTATATGAAGTGGGATACAACCTACACAAACCCACTATAACTTCCTCTTCTTTTTATCACAATATTCTCTATTAGAATACAATATTCACTTATCAATGCATAGTTGCAATACATTTCTCATAAAAGAGGGGTTTCTAGGGAAAAACCCTAACATAATCTCTACCATTAGATCTACAACCTATAATGAACGGGTCCAGATTTACAATGAAATTGGCTATACATTTACAAGGTATTTTGTCTTCTAGGGCTTCTCAGCTTCACTAACTCACTGGGGCCCACTTGCCCCCTCGACCCCACAGAGGGTAGCCCCCTCACACTCCCTCGCATGGAAGAGGTACATAATTTAGGTGTAAATACTTCAAGGGTATAAACATCAAGAAAGCAAGTGGACCTCTAGATCTGGAAGATAATCGTGCTCCACAACCAACAATCTCCCACTTGAGACTAATCTCAACAACTCCACCAAGCATCAGAGTATGTTGGACTCGAACCTTCGACCTCGAAAATTTCTCATCTCATATTCATTCTTGAATACCAATTGGAAACTAAGCAGAACCCACCTCCCTGGTACTCCCTTTGTTAACATGTTTGCAAGATTCTGCTAATGTATCTTTTCCAACTTCAAATGTCCATCTTCCATGGATCGTATGAAGTGGTACCTCAACCGTATATGCTTATTATTTTGAATGGAAGGTTGATTCCTTTGCAAGGTGAATGGCACTGGGACTGTCATAGTGTACAAACCCGTTCTCTTGCTTCTATCCCAATTCCTCCATAAACCTCTCAAATAAATCCTCATCTCACTAGCCTCTCAGAAAAGAACATAATTTCCTTGTTGAAAGTGAAACAACCTTTTGCAGCTTCTTGAAATTCAACTTATTGTTGTTCCACCTATAGTAAAACATACCTTTTGGAAGTTCCTCCGGCCGCTCCTTTTATATTTATCACTTGCCATATATATGAATCAACATATCCCGTAGAAAAGTGTATGAACCTCCAAAACACGTATGAGTAGTAGTACTCTCAAATACCTCGAGAATCCATTTTACTCCCTCCCAATGTTCTTTGCCTGGAATTTTCATATACCGCCACAACCTCCCACCGTGATGTGTACACTGGTCTTGTGTAAACCACACATCAAGTCAGCTATGTCATGAATATGGACCTGGACATGTATTCTATCTCATCATATGTGTCTTGGGACACATTCTTAGTTAATTTGAAATGGATGGCCAAGGTGTACTAACCGGTTTTGCATTCTGCATTCTAAACCTCTCCAACACCTTTCTCTATGTACTCACCCCTCAGACAATGTCAATTTGTAATTTTTTCTGCCTCTTGTTATTCTCATGCCAAGGATTTCTTTGCAAAAGACTCCAAATCCTTGTAAATGAATTCATTAATTTCTTCTTGAGCACATTTATATCCCGTATATTAGACCCCGTATCAGCATGTCATCTACATACAATAGCAAGATAATAAAGTTTCCATTTTCTAGCTTTTTAAAATAAACATGTTGATCGAAATGACATCTACTATAACCTTGTTCACATAAACCTAATAAACTTCAGATACCATTGCCTTTGAGCTTTATTTAGGCCATACAAGCCTTTCTTCAACCTACAAGGTACTCAAATTCTCCTTCCCTTTGACCCTTCATACCCTTGTGGCTACTACATATAAATCTCTTCCTCCAAATCCCCATGGAGAAAAGTTGTTTTTACATTTAACCATTCCGTGATGCAAATCTTCTACTACCAAAAAACTTAAAATAGTCCTAATTGAAGTCATTTTAGCAACAGGAGAAAATATTTCATCAAAATCTATACCTTTCTTTTGTGTGCAAACCCTTACAACAAGGTGTCTAGCCTTGTAAATTCTTTTCTCCTCCATCTCTCCTTCAACTTGTAAACCCATTTATTCTACAATGCTCTTTTTCCGCAGTAACCCAACCAAGTCCCAAGTCTGGTTATTTTCCAAGGAATCATTTCCCTTTCATTCCTTGCTCCCACTTCTTTTTGTGTCTACCGTGATTGTTTCTCTCTTTTCATAACATTCTCGGGTTCACCTCGTAATCTGTCAACACAATAATACAAATGAAGGAGAGAATGTTCAGGGTGTATACTTAACCTTGTAGATCTCTAACAACACTTGCAAGTGTTTGAGGTACCCGCTACTCAAGTTGTTGTACATTTTGATTTTTTGGTTCCTTTGAATTTCTTTTTTCGATCTCACTGGCACTATGTATTCTTTTTTTTCTTTTCTGCGTTTCTTTCCCTTCAACTCATCTTTGTACATGACCCTCTCATTGAATATGACATCTCTAATTCTAATGATTTTGTTATTTCTATAATCCCATAAGCGAAGTAACCAAAAATCATTAGCACCATATCCATTAGTTAAAACACTTCTGATTTTGCCTCAAGATTTCTTCTATTTTCTTTATCAATATGGACAAATGCTTCACGAACGAAAGTTTTCAAAAAGAATAGTTTACCCTTTTTCTATCCATTCCTCCTCTCCTCGAATTCTACCCATCCAAAGAGATTGAAGGTCCTCTCGCTTTATTAAATAAAAATAGTATCTACAATATATCTCTTTTAACTGTAAGTGGGAAACCGGCGTAATCTAATAACTTGCACGCTTCCATGATTGTCCCTGTCATCCTTTCTCACACACCATTTTCTTTTGGTGTATATTGGAACTGTATTTTCTCTACAAATCCCATGGTATGAACAATCATCAAACTCCTTGCTACAATAATATTCACTTCCATTATCTGATTTAAGACACTTCAACCTTTTTCCTATCTCATTCTCAACCAAAGATTTCCATTTCTTAAAAGTATCAAAAATATCAGATTTTGGTCGAATGCAATAAGCCCAAGTTTTTCTAGTTACCTCATCAATAAAAGTAACATAATAATTAGGAGCTACCAAGAGATATGATACCTGATTTGGTCCTCATACATATGTATGCACAAGTTCTAACCTTTTACTCCTCTTTTCTTTTCTTTTCCTACTTTGAGAAATCCGACTCTCTTTTTGTTTTCCATAAACTTAATGCTCATAGAAGTCCAAATCAATTTGTTTAAGATCCGAAAAAATTTTGTGAAGTATATGCATACCCCTTCTCACTCATGTGTCCAAGCCTATGATGCCATAGTGTTGTTCCACTCCTGTAGAATCTAAAGAAATATAAGAATCAGTATTACCAAGACATGTACAATGTAACCTCTCCTTGTTGTCACTAATGATCCTTTCATGACCTTCCACGCCCATTTTGTTAACATGGATATACAACCTTCACTTTCAACTGTCCCCCTGCTCAAATTAGATTTTCCCCAAATGGGAACATGTCACCTCTTCAACAACCATTATTATTTCCATTTCATTGCTTTATTTTTACCTTCCCATTCCAACAATTTTTCATGGTGCATCATCACCAAATGAACTTGTCCAAAAATCACCTTGAACATAATCTAGAAAATGTTTCCTATGGGTGTGCTGAAATGTGCCTGAACTACTCACCCAAGACTCGGGCACTGTAACCATCTTGTAACACATCACCTCGTACATTTGCTTCCTGATTTCCCCATCCATCTCTTTTGTTTCTTTGGAGCTTTGCAATCTTCTTCGTGATGTCCTTTCTTCCCACAATTCCAACACTCTATCTTTCTAAGTCCGGATTTGGATCTGCCCTTCCTAGAATTACCACTTGCCTCCTGAGCCCTTTCCTCTATCCTTTGTCTCTCCCTGCTCTCCATGTTCAACGCACTACCAGATGTCTCACCTGTTCTTTCAAGCAGCATTTCCCTCACTAAGGATAACACCAAAAACATCATCAAATTTTAAAGTATTTGAACTAGAGACAGAGCATGCATACCATGACCAAGTTGTTCCAAACCGGCAATGAGCACAAGATTAGAAGAGCCCCGACCTCACCATCAAAGCCCACTTTTACATAAGTTAGTTGATTAGTAGTCAGATAAATTCATTTAAATGATTTGCAAATGTAATCTAATTCTTCCGACATCTTCTATATATTAAATAATCTCTCTTAGCTAGAAATACCTTATTGGACAATCGAGGTTTTTCTATACACTTGGGCTAATGCATCCATCGGTTCCTTCATTGTCTTTTCTTTGAAATATTAGTGCCACCGGACACCTAAACACAGCCTATATCGTTCCTGGAGCCTTTCTATAAAGAATCTCCATTCTTCATCCTTCATGGTCATTGGATTCTTTTCTACTCCGCCCAATGGTGGGAATATCCCTCCGATATAAATAATCTTCCATCTCAGCATTCCATGGAACTGTGTTTTATTAAATTTCACTCCTAAACTTTCCATCTTCCGGACATTGCCCCACTGAATCAGAACTTTTCCCTAGTTACCTTTCGCTCGATAACAACAGTTAGAAAAACAGGACTGGAGCAATAAAATGCAGAAAAAAAAACATAAAAGATACACTATACAATAGAGACAATGATTTACATGGTTCACCCAAGATTTGGGCTACATACACCACCAGAAATTGCCATGTGTCCTTCCTTTATTATTATCCAAAGATATGAAGGGGATACAACCTACAACAACCCCATTATAACTTTCTCTTCTTTATCTCTTTAATCGCTTCCCATCTCTGTAATACAATATTCAATGCATCAATCATAGCCGCAGTACATTTCCTCATAAAAGAGGGTTGTCTCTAGGGAAACCTCAACATAATTCTCTAATACTGCTAGACTCTGCTTTGACCTTGTAATGAATGGTCCACATTTACAATAAAATTACAATATACATTTACAAGGCAATTACAATATACCCCCAGACCCCCCAGAGGGGGAACCCTCCAAGACTCGTGTGGAAGAGTGTACATACTTCCTGTGTAGGGGATACCATGGGGGTATAAACACACCAAAAGCAATAACCTCGAATCAAAGACACCGCCCACAACCACAGGGTATCTTCAGATGAGTTATGACATTAACTGCCTTAAACATACACCTCCTCGTGAGGGTGCTTGTGCAAGCATCCCATGGTATGTAATGGACTGGGTTGTCTCAGGAGGGACAGGGTTTTGTGCAACCAAAAGTTGTTAAGCAAACCGATTGGGAGGTACCCTTCATATATATCAAATCAACCACACGATGAGGGAAGTCTTTCATGTAGTGGTCTTCCAAGTACAAATTATACAAGGAGATTTAGGTTTCCTTGTCAATTGAGTATCAATAGACTTAGGATTATCTTACTCATTAGAAGATTATTGAGATTTTCCCTTGTGTTTCTTTTTACCTCCTGGTTGCTGAGTTGAAGTGGATTGGACTGTATTCACCTTGGAGATTTGAGAAGGAATGGAAGTGGTTGTGGTGTTTGGAATGGAGTTCGATTCTAGAGTAGGTCTTGAAAGATCAATCGACGACTGAAGAGAATTAGGGATCAGATTGTAAAGTGTGCCAGACAAGGAATAAACCAAGTCCAAATACTCTGTATGTATTGATATCCCATTCCTCCTTAGTAAATCCATTTCCCATAGAAACATCATCATGGACGGATGGGAGGCAAGATCAAATTGTAAACCAACTGGGCGAGAGCTTTGCCGCAGTAAAACAGAGCTTTCATACACTGAGTATTTGTTATCCCTACTCAGCGAATATGACCAGAGATGGGTAGAATAGGATTTCAAGACGTAAAATTTCTACCCGGCCTCATACTATAGGAAATTGGAAATGCGTTAGGAAAGCCATGGAAAAAGAGTTAAAGTCGAAAAAAAAGTTACACGAGAATTCAATGTACCATTTTGATGTCGAACCCGTGAAGTGTTCTTTGAAAATGTCTAAGACGAATGGAATCACCCATCAAAGAGTTGGAAGAACAATCATATGGAAAGTCATAACATGATTGTTCAGATCCTCCCCTAGTTTTTCATCAAATTCTAATGTTAGATGATCATTTGAATGATGGTGGGGGAAATCTAAGTACGCTGATGGGATCATTTGTTAAATGCCACAAATATGGAAGATCCAACGTAGCCAATAACAATAGATGTCGGTTAATTTTTTGATACTGGTTATAACCATATTGCACGAGAACACCAGTAGGACCATATACAATTTGTGATGGGATGGAAAAAATAGATATTCCTCCCATGTACTATGGCTGACCCCCCATGTATTTTTGTTGACCTGAAAGTCCCCCCATGCACTGTGGTTGACCTAACGATCCCCCCCATGTATCGAAATTGGCTCGATGACCTCCCATATACTATGTTTGAAGGGAATGTTGTGTTGGAATTGTGGGGTTTACAGATTGATAGGGCATAGTTCCTTGTGGAGGAATGCTTGTTGGATTGGTTTGAGTCCACAAAGGGTTTGAAACTCCTAGATATGGATGTATAGGATACATACCAATGATAGTAGGGATATAAGGACTTGCACGAGTGGTTTGGCCCCATGATGGTTGATGTTGAAACCATGTAGGTTTCCCCCCAGTGAAAATTTTCCCTCCAACTGAAGGTTTCCCTCCTAGATAAATTTTGGCCTCCCATTGAAGATTGACCTCCAATGTAGGGAGTATTAATTTCAGGATGTGAGATGAGGTTGGAGTATCTTAGTAAACTAGCTGGTTTGTGTGAACGACTTGACTATTGTCCATTTGACCCGTGGGACGACCAAGGAAAAATCACTTGGTGTGTGCATGTTTGGGAAAAATGAAGCATGAACATTACTTGACTCATGTGAAAGAGGAGATGAATGTGCAAGTGGTTGAGTCATGGTTACCTGGGTCACTGATGTTCCCAGTAAAGAAGAGGCACCAACAACATCAACTATAGGATTTTTGGATAGAGATAAATTCCCAAGTCCTTTAGTAAAACCAAAAGATGGTGGGTTCATGGAAAAATATCGTGTAGTGGTTGAAACAGGTGGTATATAGTAAGAATAAAAGGAATTAACGTATCTCGTGGATGGTAGATTAAAGAGTGGTTGGCCAAGTGGATCAATAAAATGGAGGATTCACAAAATATGCCAAGATTTCTATGAAGGTTGGGATCGGTTCTTCAACGCGGATGTCCACCCCGTGGGTGATGCCCTAGTTTCAAAGTGATATATGCATCACTCCCTTCATAATGAAGATTATTTTGTGGTTCCTCAAGACGCTCCTATACCTTACAATCGTGGAAAATCTTTAATCCTAAGGCTGACTATGAATAACAAAGAAGCACACTCCTATGAAAAATAAAACAAATCAACCAAGAAACAAAAGATTTAAGGATCTTTTGAAGATGGGATATCAATCAGCCATTGAAGGAGAAATAGTTACCCGAATCTCCACATAACAACCCTCTCAGTTGAAATAAACCCTCGATTTCATAGTATCACCCTCCAAGGGTACCGAGACTCTGATACGTCGCCTTTTGCAGTACCATGGGAACTGCCCACGCTCACCTCCTATAGATACCTAGGAAAGTGACAAGAATATTACCAACTCAATGGTCATCCCTAGGGGTATAGCTCCATAGTGGAAGATCAACATATCACAATGATATCAGAAGTCTGAAGCGCCTAAGAGAACTCAAGACAAGTGGGACCGTAGGGACTCATAGGGACCTTTGAAGGGTCGAGTTCATGAAGAATCGAGACCAAATGAAACCAATATTTTATCAAGAAAAATCCCCAATATAATGACATCTTTCTTCTACCATTATTAAGATTTGAGGGGTAATCTTCACTTCTACCGTGATGTGACCTCATGTTTATCCCTTGTATGAGAGAGGGTTCCTGGATATACTTATACAAAATTTATATTTAAATCAGTGTTCTATAGTCTCCTTTAGTAGTCTAAAATTTACTCACTTCACCTTGTCCAAAGACCCTAATCCTAAGTTATTGTTGGTTTTCTTAAAAATAAATATTTGAGTTGATTTTATTAGCACATGGTTTATTTTAATGGATTTTAACTCAAAGGGTTCGTGGAGGTGAAATTGATGATGTGTAAGAGACTAGACTCCAAAATAATGCAAATCAATGCTATGTATTTCTTTCTTTCGATGAATTCTCTGTATGGGAAGGAGAAGAGTTCTATTTTTATTAACACAAGAAAGCACTCCAAAACAATGCAACTTTCAATTATTGGGATCAATACGGTGCCAAAACTCAAAGAAAATGTTTCCAATAAATGAAATGCACATTCAAAACTAACTCTTCTTCCAAACATAAACCAAAGAAAAATTCTATTGGTGCAAAATTTCTTTCTCGCATTAACTATGTAAGGAGATATGGAAACTTTTGGCTTCTTTAACTTTCATATGAAAGAGATCTAAGTTTGATACAGATAACTACGAGGAAAAAAAAATCAACAAAGTGCACTCAAAGTGATGGCAATTGAAATAAAACAAGGTTCAATCAAGAACTCAATGATGCAAAAGAGAAACAAAACAAACACTCATGAAAATCCTCAAATGATGAGCAACAAGAAACATAAATCAAGCTAAGTTGGCATAAGAGTCCTAATCATCTGAAAAGAGAGATGTTTCAAAAGAAGACAAGAAGGCTCAACACCAAGAAACCTTTGCAAACATTAGTTGATGAATAGTCTTAAGTAGTCAATCAATATGAAAGCTTTAGAGATGAATATCAGATAAACTCAAAAGGAAAAAAAAAACCAAGGGATATTGTTAACCCTAGGGGACCACAACTAAGAGAAAATTTTCAAACTCAAGGGATAAAAAAAAATGAAAGCTACATGGCTAACTCTTATAAAAACAAAGTCAAGGATGTTCAAATTTCTCTGAGCAACAAGCTGTGCAAGATTAGACTGAGAAAAACTGAGTAGAAAAGGGAAGGAATCACCGGAAAATGAGACTAGCGCTCATGTTTCCAAGGGCATAGAGTGTTGTAGTGATCTATTATACAATACAATGGAGTAGTTATTTTATATCAACACTCTAATATACACTATAGGGGAGCACTACCCTTCATAGAAACTCAAAACAAAGGCTTAAAACTCAGAAAATTTGACCCATAACTCCCATAGTTTTGTGAAATTTTCAGTGAGAAGGAGAGAAAGAAAAATAGATCAGAAACAAACAATAAAAATGATCTAAATATGGGAAAAATTCAAAAACGATCCAAGGAAACACAACTCAATGTCCCTCCCTAGTGGATTCGCCAATTTCTATTATGGAATAATTCCCCTGCAGACAGGTGAATATCCCTCTGGATTCTAGACCCCTAATACCAAGATAGAAAACATAAAAATGGACATTAACCTCCCTTTGAATTCAATTACCTAATCATAAAGAGAAAGATAAGAGAGAAAGTGTGATGCACCTTATTCAATGGTTCTTCCTCGCTACCTCCAATCTAAGCTTGATCTCCAAAATCTTCAGCACCACTCGATACCTACAATGTAATGGACAACAAAAAGACAAAGAACTCCTACTCTAATATACAAGATTAGACTAATCAAATTCATCTATAAAGATCAACAACCATATGCAACAATACACAATCTTTAAGGGAATAGGCCAAGTAATATTGATGAGAACTTTAAAGAAATACTTACAATCATGGATGGTATTGTAACAACTTCTCCAAATCCTCCTCATCCAACCCTTGCACGATGCTCCCAAACTCATAATTTTTATATCCAAAAGCTTCCTCCCCTTCTCCATGGAAATACCTCATTATATATGATTTGGAGGCTTAACCTCCTTGGATAGGATCACTCATATGATCCACTGAAAAGGGATCTCCAAGATTTTTGGGAAGAAAATATCTCTTCAAGGATTTTAGGGAGAAAATATCTCTCAAGGATTTTAAGGAGGAAATATCTCTCCCATCCATGAGATTATCAACCTCTCCTTGAAAATAGGAAACCAAATGTGAGGTGGATTCTCACACTAAATTAATTTCCCTTTTATAAATATCAATAATTAATTGATGTGCACATGCTATTTTGACCTTCATATAATATATTTCTCCTCCACATTGATTAGGGATTGTGACAAATGTTTTTTCATGGTGCCAGTGTATGTGCCACTTTCATGACACTTGCGACATTTAGGGTGAGGTACTTAAGTGTGGTATTTTTGTGTGTAAAAACCCCTCCTCCCAATCCACTCAATATCTATAAATTAACTAGGAATGAAATGGTGGAATGTGAACTCAAGGGCCTTCATTATAATTGTGATGAAAAACATTTTCTGGGGCACAAGTGTAAGGAACAAAATTTGTTTCTAGCCATTTTTTAGGATTTTTTTGAAGAAGATTTCGATACCCCTATGAAAAAGTTACTCAAGCCAACTAATATTACTCCACCCTCTGACCCCTCATGGGTAGAACTTGTCATTTCACTAAATTCTCTCACTCGCTTCTCTAATCCCCAAACCCTCAAGCTAATTGGCTACATTAAGCATAGAAAGGTCATCATATTAATTTAAAATGGAAACAATCATAATTTTATTGATCATCACATTGCCTAAGAAACCAATTTCTATATCCATGTAGTCAACAAATTTCAAATCATGATTTCCAATCGAGGTTCGATGAAATATGGGGGGTGTTGTGAAAATGTGCGTCTCCAAATTGGGCAGTACAACTTGAAATATCATATGTTTTATATAAGCCATGAAATTCGAGGAGGCAGGAGAATGATACAAGTTATAAGGAATCACAACAAGATCCCCTGAGATCATCATTTCCCATCGAATGGAAACTCTCCTCAAAAAAGGTAATTCAAGAATTATTTCCCAACTCCACTCTATTCAAGAAATTGAGACACCCTTGGTGCATCCAGATATCCATTCTATCATCTCCAAATACCAAGGTATTTTTTGCACCCCTTAGGGAATTATTCCTTCCCATGGTGTTGATGATCATTCCATTCCTCTTTCCCCAAGAAGTCTTCCTCCCAATGTTCACCTTTTTCATCATCCCTTTTCCCCCAAAAAATGAAATGGAGAAAATTGTTCAAGAATTTCTTGTCATAGGTGTTATCCAACCTATTAACAACCCCTATTATTATCCTATGGTCATGATACTCAAGAAATAAGGTACTTGGAGCATGTGTCCATACTTTCACTCCCTCAACAAACTCACCATCAAAGACAAATTTCCTATTCATGTCATCGATGATCTGTTGAATGAATTGAGTGTTTCTCGGTACTTTACTAAACTTGATATTTGTTATGGCTACCATGAGATACGTATGTAAGAGGAGGACATCCTTAATACTTAATTTTTAACTCGTGAGTGTTACTATGAGTTCTTGGTCATGCCCTTTGACCTATGTAATTATCCCTTAACTTTCCAAAGTCTCATGAATCATGTTTCCTATCCTTTTCTCTATCATTTTGTCCTATTTTTCCTTCATGATAGTCTCATATATAGTAAAACATGGAAAAAAAACCTTACACATGGGGATCAAGTTCTTTTTCTACTCTCTCAACACCAACCTTTTCTCAATAAATCTAAATGTTCCTTTGGAGCTTCAAAAGTTGAGTACTTGGGTCATAATGTGAGAAAGGATGGTGTATGGATGCATCCTAAGGAGATTTAAGCTATGCAGGATTGGCCTCGCCCCAAAAATATTAAGAGATTGCACGGTTTTATGAGTTTAATGGAATATTATCGCAAGTTTGTTAAGAATTATGGTAAAATTGTAGCGCCTCTTACTACTCTCCTTAAAAATAATGCGTTCACTTGAAATCCAACAACTGATCACTTGTTCCAAACATTGAAAGAGGTTATTTGTACAAATCCTATCATGGCCTTTCTCGACTTCACAAACACTTTTTTCCTAGAATATGATGATTCTGGGAAAGGAATTGGAGTGGTCCTCATGCAACATGGTAGGCCTTTGGCCTTCACTAGAAAACAACTTTCAGAGAGACATCTCGACAAATCAATCTATGAAAAGGAAATGTTGTCTATTAGGCATGTTCTGGATCTCCAGTGACCTTATTTATGAGGGAAACACTTCTGAATAAAACATACCATGAGAGGCCCAAGCATTTTATGGAAAGACAAATTTCATCCTAGGAGAAACAAAAATGGGTTACCAAGCTATTTGGATATGATTATGAGATAATTTATAAGAAGGTAAAATAAAATGTGGTGGGTGATGCTCTTTCTAGGAAGTACGAAGAAGAAGGATTCATTTTTTACTTCTCATTCATTGTACCATATTGTTTCCAAGTGTTTCTCCAGGAATGGCTGCAAGACCCCAAAACATCTCGATTTATCCAATAATTGCAACACAATTCTCTAGTTTCTCCAACATACTCTTCAAATAATAAAGATATCGACTACAGAGGTCATATTTATTTAATAAATTAGTCACAACTTAAATACAAAGTGTTTTTTTAGCTCCATGCTTTACCTATAGTGGGGCATTTAGGGTTTACCAAAACCTATGAAAGGGTTAAAGGTGTTTTTTTTTTTTTTCTTTTTCTTTTTATTTTTTTCGGGGAGGGTATGAAACAAAACATTTGCACCTTTGTGGCTAAATGTGATTTATGTCAACACAAGAAGGGAGAAATTTTGAAAGCTCTGTTCCAACTACAACCACTTCCGATTTCACCAAAGTTTTGGAGGGATATTTCTATGGATTTCATTAGGGGCTTACCTAAATCAAGAAATAAGTAAGCCATCATGGTGGTAGTTGATCGTCTCTCCATATATGTGTTAAAATAATTAAAAATTAGTTAGGAAAGTGTTTCTCATCACCTAGGAGACTAAGGGCTAAGAAAATCCCTAATGTGGACCCTAGTCATTTAATTTATGAGATGTAAATTAAAAGGTGACTTTTGGACTTAGCGAAAGTGGGTGACTTAAGTGATTTAATTTCCACCCGTGATCTCATATAATCTCAATCGTTGGATGAGATGATTCTTCACATACCTCCATGAGGTCAACTAGGGTAGGAGGGTGCACCCTTTCTAGGGTTGTTGTTCATGCATTTTTTTTGATAGAGAGAGAGGAGGTCGAGCTTGAGGAAAAAAATGTCATTTGCAGAGTTGAGGGCACATCTTCCAAGGAAAAAATGTTGCATATAAATCCAGGTGAAGGTACAACACTTGATAGGGTTGTACCATACAGATTTTTGGGAATCCGTACTATTGGTTCTTGGCACAAATTTTGAGATAAGGTACACCAATTTATTGAGGTCGTACGATACAAATTTTAGGAGTCTGTACAACTATTAAAAGGGAAATTTCATACAAAAGAGGGACACCATGCATTCCAAGGAAACATGGCACTTTTTTGAGGTGCAATTATTGCACATAAATATACACATTAAACTCAGAAAAAGGAGCCATGAATTTCGAGTTATTCCATACAACATTTATTGTAGGGAAATATGTACATTCATACAGATTTTTGGCACATAAATCGAGGAGCAATTTGTATAACATTTATTGTTGAGATAGTTGTACATGGTACGAATATCTGGTACGGTTTTTTGGGTGCTGCATTCTAGGAATTTTCTGAATGAGATTTGCTCAAATATTCTGAGATAAGTTCATGAATTTTGTTGAGAATGAGACTGTTGTAAATAAATTTTTCTCTAAAGCTCTGAATAATAAAAATCCCCTTCTCACTGGTTTTCCCCTTGTGGGTTTTTCCAGGGTCATTGTTAGACCAAATTCTCTCTGCAATTTCTCTTAATATTGTGCTACTGATATGTTTTAAATTTCAACATTTATTATTGTTCAAAATCCTCATGTTTAAGTTTTGAAAAATATGTTTACATGTTGATTATTTATGGTTGTCATAAAACTGGGTTTGGGCATTAAACATTGATAAAAATCAGAGAGACTTGAAACTGGGTGGGGTCTAAAATTTTACATGGTATCAGAGTTGAGTTAAAGAAAGGCATATTTATATCAGCAAGTCAAAAAAATGGGACATATGTTACTTCACCAGACATAAGATTGAATTTTTCATTTTCAACAAAAAAGGATCAATGGATATCGATTTAAGGATTGAGGACAGAATTGATGGGGAAGTAAAATTTGGTTCTTGGAAGGAGAGCATGATCTTGCCATTGCAAGAAAGTGAGTTATGGGATATTATTGAGAACTCCACAACAAACTGTGTGAATGTACCCACATATCCTACTCTTCTAACAGCATACACCAAGAAGAGTATCGAGGATAAGAAAATTATCCTTGATGCCATCAAGGACCATTTGATTTCTGATTTGACAGGGAAGGTAAATTCCTATGAGATGTTGGAGTCCTTCACGAAGTTGTATCAGAGTACAAATTAGAACCATACGATGGTTTTGAGAGAAAAATTGAAAAGCATTAAAATGACCAAGGATGAAAATGTGGTCACATATCTTACAAGGTTGACACATGTGAGATATGAGCATAGATATGTTAGGGAGGACATTGTTGACAATGAACATGTGAGGACAACATTGAATGGAGTTTCAAAAAAATGGGTTGTTTTTGTTGAGGGCATTGAAGCTAGGGAGAACCTTCCCAAGTGGGAATGTATTTGGGATGATTTTTTTCAAGAGGAGACCTAGAGAGGTTATGTGCATGGTAGTTCATCGACAGGTCATGATTAGGATAATGTATCTCTTGTTGCCAATAACAAGAAGAAATTAAAAAGGGGTCCTAAGGGAGGAAACAAACTGAAGGGTGAAGGCAAGAAGGACATGAGAAAAGTCAAGTTTTTTGCATGTCACAAGTTTGGGCACTATGCAGAACATTGTCTAATAAGAAGAAGAAGCGGACAATAGATTCAACATAGGTGGACGAGTTCTCTTCCAAGTTCAATAAGGTGTTTTCCTTAGAGGTATGCATTTCCACTAGAGACAATCATTCCAGTGTGTGGTATATTGACAGTGGTGCCTCCCACCATATGACATGTGTTCATGAGAATTTGACAGATCTTACACATATTGGTGATCTTGAGGTAGTGCTTGGAGATGACCAAGTGGTCAAGGAAGTTGGTAGTGGGACAATATCATTTCAGAGTGAGTCTCTACCTCCCATGTTGTTCAGAGAGGTCCTATATGTTCCTCTCTTGAAGAAGAACTTGATTTTGGTTTCTAATATTGAGGAGAGGGTTTATAAGGTGTTGTTTCCTGATGGAAAGGTGCTCCTATTTCCCAAGGGATCCAGTATCACTTTGGCCAAAGTGATTAGTACTCGAGATGAGAAGTTGTACAAGATCATTTTTCAGCAAGAGAGTGCATTATTTCATTCTATCTACAACAATGATCTTTGTGAGCTATGGCAGAGGAGGATGGCCCATTATAATCATGGGGCTCTGAGGATACTGAGGGAGATTGTGACTGGAGTTCCATAGTTCAATACAGAGAACAAGGATTTGTGCAAGGGGTGTGCTTTGGGAAAGTACACCAAGACTTGTTTTTCGATGTCTTATGCATATTTTACTGGTTTTTTATACTATTTCATATTCATTGATGAATTCTCTCGGAAGTATTTGATTTTCTTCATGAAGACCAAAGGACAAGTCTTCAATCGGTTACAATATTTCAAATCTCTTGTGGAGAACCATACTGGGAGGAAAATAAGAGTTCTGAGGATAAACAATGGGGGTGAGTATACCTCCAAGGTGTTTATTGACTTCTGTGTAGGAGAGGGCATCAAGAGAGAGTTGAATCTTCCCTACAACCCACAACATAATGGGGTTTCTGAGAGGAAGAACAGGGCCATAATTTGGGCTGCGAGAGCCATGGTGCATGATCAGGGGCTACCACTTTTTATTTTGGCTGAGGCATGTTATACTATAGTTTATCTGTAGAACAAGAGTCCATGCAGAGCACTGGGGAAAAAGACTCTTGAGGAGGCTTTCGCTAGGAAGAAGTTGGATGTTATGCACTTTGGGATTTTTGGGTGCCTTACAAAATCACATGTCCCTATTGGCATGTTTTATAGGCAGTGTTTTCTTGTCATTGATGGCAATATCAAAGTATGCAGTGAAGGCAAAACAAGGACAAAGTAAGCTTAGGAGGAATTAGCACAGAGTCGAACGTAGTGCGTAGGTGCGCACCAGGAATGAGGTTAACCCATTGCCAAAGCTCAAGAGAGATAGCGTCAAGAGGATCAAAGGTTGAGGCCCTTGACACTTAGAAATTTTTCCAAGTAAGGAGGATGTGTAAGCTCGGGAGGAGAAGCATTAGTGATCATTGGATCCTATCCTGACTTCCCGATGGCTATCAGATCTGAATGTAGAAAAAAAGAACACAAAAAAGAGGAGGATAGATCTCAGGCATCAGATATGAGCGTAAGATCTGACCATCGTTGGATCAGGGAGAACCTGCACATTCATTAAAGAGCATGAAGTGAAGAAATCGCGAAGCGTTGAAATCACGAAGTGGTGAAATCGCGAGAAGATCTGGACCATCAATACACCAAGATTCTGGACCATTGATCTAAGCTCAATCTCAGAGTTTCTCCTATCATGAATTGGAGTGACAAGAACCTCCATCGAAGGAATCGTGAGATGTGAATTCATGATGAGATCTGGACCATAGATTCATCGAGATCGTGGACCGTTGATCTCAGCTCTATCTCGGAGTTTCACGAATCGTGACTTGGAGAGGCAAGAAACAATACCACAAGATTGCCGAAATCATGATATGTGAAATCGCGATATGATCTGAGCCGTTGAATCAAGATCACATTTGGACCATCGATCTAACTCATGTCAGCAAACCACATCAGCTAAGAACACGTGGCACAACCAGGCAATGACAAGTGTGAAATTGATTCAACATTTCAGGCACTGGTAAGTCACGAATTAGAGTGACACGTGGCAGTTATTCAACATGTGTCAATCCATGTGTGACGTCAGCAAGTCTACATCACTTCAGAGTTTCAGAAATGAGGATTTGGAGATGCATAAGAACATTCACCACAGGAATGTTGAAATCGCGATATGCAAAATCAAGATTTAATTGTAGCCGTCAGATCAAGGTGTGATTTGGACCGTCGATCTGACTCCATTTCAGAGTTTCACGAATGTAAATTTGGAGAGGCAAGAACTCCTACCATAGGAGTCCTGAAGTCACGAACGCTGATATCGCGATATACAAAATCACGAAGAGATCAAGACTGCCTAATAACTTAGAGTGTGGACCGTTGATCCAACTCCATTTAGAAACTTCAAATATCAGGACATGGAGCATTAAGAGACTCTACCATAGGAGTGTCAAAACCCTGAAATGCCGAAATGCGAAACGAATAAATAACGATAGAGTTAATCCAACAGTGCTGGTAAATCTGATCACGATCGGAGGGTTAATGTTTCCCCTCGCAGACTAACTGTTGGAAACCATTGATGATCTATGCCAAAGGATTCAAAGAGACTCTGTGTGATTGCTAGAGGAGATGAAGAGTCTCCAAGCTTCGTCCAGTGAAGGAAGAAAACTCTTAGAGGGATTGATAGGTGGATGAGCATTGAAGTGGCTAGCTGAAAATAGAAAGAATAAGCTCATCGAAGACAGAGAGGATGAAGATCCTCAACTGCTAGAGAAGTTGATACAGAACACCCAATGATGCTGAAAGTGTGGGAAAAACAACCGAAGAAATTGAAGAGTCGTGATGATAATGAGGAAAAGCACTCGAGATGTGGAGGAATTTGGCACTGAGAGAGCATGCAGAGGCATTGCAAATATTGCATGCACAAAGACAACAGAGACTATAAGAGTGTTGAACAAAGAAGAGATAAGGGTTGTCGCTGTGTAGGAGAATTCAGGGGTGTGCGAGGAGACAGAGCACAGGAGCAGAAATGCACAGCCGAGGAATGGTGCATTGAAGGGATATGGTGCATAGAGCATAAAAGGTAGAAGAACAGAAAGTGAAAGGTGTGTGCAGAAGACACTGATGCAGTCATGGTAGAGCAGTGTAATAGAACAACGACAAGGCTGGTAAGACATTGAATAACTTTATATCGCTATAATAAGTTTTAGTAACAAAGAATTTTTAATTCATGGTGGTTGGGAGATGCTATGGAGGACTAGTGTCCTTAGAGGTTCAATTGGGTGCTTGAACACAGGGAGTTGGTGCTTCCTTCTAGTTGGTGCTAGAGAAATCAGGGAGTTGGCACTTCCTTCTAGTAGGTGCTAGAGAAAATAGAGAGTTGGTGCTCTCAGCAAGTAGCAGCTTGAAAAACTGAGGTTGTAGCCTCATTATGAGTTGGTGCTCATATGTATGATAATGTAAAGAATGTAACTATTACTTATCATATAAAGAAAAATAGGTTTTACCCTGTATGGGTTTCCTCGGGAAATATCTGTCTCTGTGTTTCTCATATATGTGACTGATGCTGAATGTGCCAATGTTTATTTCCCTGCATTATTGTCATCATCATTGAGTGCCTTGAAAAGTTTTTAAAAGAAGCATAATTGTTTAAGCACGGTAACAATTGATTCACCCCCCCCTCTAAGTTGTCCAACAATTGGTATCAGAGGCAACCCCTTTTATCTAAGGGTAGATACTAGAGCTTAAACATGTCAAGCCATGAAGGAAATTCAACCAATAAGGCCCCTCTATTCAATGGAACAAATTTTTCCTTCTGGAAAGTTAGAATGAGGACATACATAATGTCGTTAGGTGCAGATGTCTGGGATGTGGTAGATACTGGTTATGTAAAGCCAGTTTTGCTAGCTAATAAGAATGACAAACAAGAATTTAGCTTTAATGCTAAGCCTATGAATGTTATCTTGAGTGGGCTTGCAGAAGAAGAATTCATAAAAGTTATGCACCTAGGAACTGCCAAAGAAACATGGGACAAACTCATTAGCAGTTATGAGGGTAATGAGAAGGTAAAGGATGCAAAGCTTCAAATCTATAGAATACAGTTTGAACAATGAAGATGAAGGAAGATGAAACTGTTGGAAAATACTTGCTTAAACATGTCAAGCCATGAAGGAAATTCAAACCAATAAGGCCCCCTCTATTCAATGGAACAAATTTTTCCTTCGAAAGGTTAGAATGAGACATACATAATGTCAAGTAGGGTGCGTATGTCCGATGTGTAGATATCAAGCCATGTGTAAAGCCAGCTTTGCTAGCTAATAAGAATGACAAACAAGAATTTAGCTTTAATGCTAAGCCTATGAATGTTATCTTAAGTGGACTTGCAGAAGAAAAATTCATGTGCTATGCACCTAGGAACCTACCAAGATTATGTGGGACAAACTCATTAGCCGCTATGAGGGTAATGAGAAGGTAAAGGACGCAAAAGCTTCAAATCTATAGAATACAGTTTGAACAATGAAGATGAAGGAAGATGAAACCGTTGGAAAATACTTTGAGAGTAGAAGAAATGGTAAATGCAATGAAGGCACTTCATGAAACAATTGGGGAACCTTCTTAGTTCATAAAAATCTTTGAGATCTCCTAGATAGGTTCAACTCGAAGGTCTATGCTATAGAAGAACTTAATGTTTTCAGATCATTAAGTTCTGAAAACCTTGTAGTTTGACTAACTTCTAGGAACATTGAATGCATATGAAATGACACAATAGTTAAAGATAAACCCACCTATAGAAGCATCATTTAAAGTAGACAAGAATGAGGATTCTGAGCCCAATGAAATTGAAGAAAATTTGGTGAAGAGGATCAAGAAGGATCGGAAATGCAAAGGTAAATCCAATTTCTTCAAATCTCTAATTGTGGTAGGATATATCATTTTTCAAATAAATGTCCCTCACAAAGGAAAGGATCAGACTTGTGATGATGAGGAGATATACAAACACATAAATTTATTTAAAAAGAATAACTTTAAGAAGAAAAGTCTCTTTAAAGAAATTCCTGTGCAAACAATGATGATGAACCTTCAAATGATGAAGACAATGATTCATCTATTGAAGATAAACTAAATGGACTTCATACCTGATATTGAGGAAGATGACTATGACAATAATAGCACAGGGAGTGATGTTAATGAAGAAGAAGTTGTGGTTGACATGGAAGGAGAACTGATCAGTGCATTGGAAGAGATTGACAGACTAAGAATCAAGAATAGAAAGCAAAGACAATTCTTGATACTGTTCAAGAAAGACAGTAAAGAACCTAATGAAGACCTTGTCCTACTAAAATTAGAATTGGAAGAGGCAAAGAAAATCGAAGAGATTCTGAAACAACAATTATCAGAAAAGAAGGCAAGATGTGATGTATTAGAACAAGAAGTAGTGAAAACGAGGAAAGAAATGGAGAAGTTTCAAGCCTTGTATAATCAGAATCTGTCAAGTATCAAAGCCTTAGAAGGGTTGGCCACCATTCTGAATCAGCAAAGGAATCCAAAGCTGAAAACTGGATTGGGGTATGAAGAGGGATCAAGTAGTGGTAAGCCAGGAGATGAAGAACCCATCAAGTTTGTCAAAATTTCAACCAATGACAATAACAATCCTGTAGAAACAAAGGAAGAAAATCATTCACCCAGGTTGAGTAAGGTAAAAGATGCCAGATCTGAATTTGTAGAACAAAGAAGTAATGTGTGCACTGGTGAACAACGTCATCAGTCTAGAAGAAATCAAGTTGCTCAAAGAAGACAACCATTTTCTAGGTACAAAGAATTCTTCTATGGCTATTGTTTCTACTGTGCTAACTTCGGTCACAAAGCTGTAAATTGTTCCTTAATATTTAGACATGATATATTAAGATTTCAAAGGAATAAATACTTGCCACAACAAAGAATAATGCAGCCAAGTAACAAACCTTCACTGATTGCCAACTGCCAAATTAAGTCCAGGGACATGCAACTAAAGAGGTCAAGAAATAATCTACAGTTAATGAGTAGACAACGTTGCACCAATAAGTTTGACATGTTGAACAATGAGATTGAATGCTACATCTGTCTTAACTATGGACACAAATCTATTGACTACCGTTTAAGGTAATATGAACCAGATTCGAAATCTCCTACTGAAAATGTCAAGTTTTGGAAGAAGAAGGAAAGTGACAAGTGTGGATTAGTGTTGTCCGCTCAAAGAAAAATGAACCCTTGGTAAATATATAGTGGATGCTCCAAACACATGACAAGAGACAAAGGCAAGTTTCTATCTCTAAGTGAAATAAAATCAGGAAACATAACCTTTGGAAATGATGCTCTAGGGAAAATAAAGGGCAAAGGGATGGTGAGCTTAAGTAATGGAAAACGAAAAGCCCAAGATGTTCTACTTGTGGATGGGTTGAAACATAATCTTCTTAGTGTAATTCAAATGTGTGACAGAGGATGCGAAGTGTTGTTCACGATCAAGGACTGCAAGACAAAGTCTATAAACTCAGGACAAGTAGTGGCCAAAGGCATAAGGACAAAACATAATGTATATGTGCTGAAAGAAAATAGAGAAGAATGTCATCTAAGAAAACATGATGAAAGTTGGTTATGGCATAAGAGACTTGGTCATCTAAACTTTGACCACTTAATCAAACTCAAAAACCTTGAGGCAGTAAAAGATCTTCCGAGAATGTCAAAGCCCCAATATTCAATGTGTAAACTCTATCAAGTAGAGAAGTAAAACAGGACACAGTTTAAGTCCAAGAGCTTTACTTCAACAAAGAAACCACTCCAACTAGTTCATATGGATTTATGTGGACCATCAAGATAGGAAGGCAC